>JASANE010002335.1:0-15224 GCA_030248225.1 Trileptium ribeirensis | reverse complement strand
GCAGCAATGTTGTAGCTCTCGAAGAGTGGATTCTGCGATACTATTGGCAAGGATTATGACATAAAAGGGTAGATGATCACAAATGGGAAAATAAAAGCCAAGTTCTTATTTGATTTGTGACAATTTGTGAACAAAATCAGGGACTTGCACAAAGAACATAGATACACAGCTACATTCCATTACGCGTCCAATCAAAAAATTGAGGTAAATTCGTCATTTGTGAAGAGTTTATGAGTTGAACAGTCGGGCAAAAGAACAAAATAAACAATTGTACCCTAGTTAAAAAAAAATTTTAAGCAGTGCTACAAAACTACTAAACTATATATGATGAAAAAACAAGAAATATAATAAAAAAAATTTGTTTTAAATCCTTAAGTAGTGGCAATCAGATAAATAAACACTTCAGCAGAGAGAGACGAATAAGTATATAACTCTTAGCACATACCACGTTGTGTGTGATGATTTACGAGCTATTCCTTGTCACAATAATTAATTATAATGCTGTAAAATTATTTTGGTATATTACCAACCTAGTAGCGTAGTGTATTTTGTGTTAGATTGAACTTCTTTACAAATTCAATCGTTACTTAACCCTTTCATGCCCGAATTAATTTGAGTATCGTGCAATGTTTGACAAACTCAAGCCCGCGCCAGGGATCGAAGCCCGAAACGTACGGTTGAAACTTGGGTACACAAACCACTGAGCTATCTGAGAGCTGTTGCTCGATTCCTTAAGGAACCTCACAATGCGAGCGAATAACAACGCACGTTCAAACGTACGATATACGACAAACTTAGTAAACACAACGAGTCGCAATGTGCGTTGGGTCCATTCGGTTAACAAAAACACATAAAAGTGCGCCAGAGATTGTGGATTCGTACCGTTTTATAAAACTACATACGTAGACTGTACCCACTAGATGGTAGGATGTATCTTCGACAGGCTTTTCGTCGGCAAAATTTTATGGTCTTGGGACGTAAAAGACACATGATAAATAAATTGCTCGTCACAACAATAATAGTGTAACTCTGTGTTCGTCTTTTATGAACCAGGAACCACAGTGAATAGCCTGTTGACTGCAGCGCTTCATAAATTCAACCGTCACTTAACAAGATATAACAAAGTGCGCCCGACGGCGTCGATTCATATCGCTACTGGCCTGCATGCATAAACGTGCCATCGGGACGGGGTATACATATATTTCACCACCAGTTTTATTGGGCGAAATTTTCTGATGTCTAAAAACGTGAAAATTTATTGTCACAACCATAAAACGGCAACATTGTCTTTGTCTTTTATCAGGCAAGAAGCTACACAGAGCGTTTCATGCAATGGAGCAGCGAACATATTCAAGCTCTTACTTAGCAATGTAACACTATGTGCCTGACGTCGTGGATACCGCTATTGCACTGAATCTATAGACATAGACCTGGAAGCGGCGATGTATCTCCACCAGACATATTGTGGGGGGATTTTAGTGAAGATGAGACGTAAAAATATAAAAAAATCTATTTGAATTGGATACCAGCCCCGAATTATCGTCCACAACCCGGAAATTTTCGCTACGTGTTTCTGGCTGTATGCCACTACTACACTATCTACAGAGAACAAACATCAGACTATTTCGAACACAAAGTAGTGAAATGCATGTGAAGAGATTTCTAGATATCTGTTTTTAGATCCAAGAACTGGCAGTTAAATACGGGTAATCAAAGCGTTGCCAATAGGACAATGTTTCCAAAAACAATACTTTTAAATGATACATTCTTGGTGAACATTTGTCATCCGAAAGAATTGGTAGCATGTGTAATGTTGCTTGTCTGTAGTTTTAGCAAAGCAAACATTATACACTCCTGTAACGCCCCTCTCGTTAATAAAAATATATGTACTTGGCTGAAACACAAGCTTTTTAGAGCACTATTCTTTCAGAAACAACAGACCGTTATATGAAATGTAACGTATGAAAGTTTTGCCACGCAATCGCGGGCAAGTGATGGTATAAATAACTGAAACCTCCTCTTTCTAGCGTACTTCAGGAAACGACAAACAATTATGCATCAGAAATATGAAGGATGTGCACCTTCTAGGCACGGTACTTAAGTATTTTGTTAATTACATAAATCCCCAAGGTCCGAGGTCCTTCAGCTTCCCAGATATCATTTGGTCGTTGGGGTCGCCTTTGTGTTGGCCTGCTGCGCCGATGGAGCGTTTGGCAACCTGTCCGGGTGGAGGGAGGGGTCGGTGCTTACGTCAAGGGAGGACCGAGCCTCAGGGATAAATCCGGCTACCCTTATTAGCATTGTGTTAATAAACTATTTCTTTACTGTTGCTCATTTCCCTAACGTAGGCCGGAAAATGAATAACATACAGTCGTAAAATACACAACTAATTCAGTTAACATAATGGTTCCGCTGTGGTCCGTTTTGACCCCATGAACATCCTGAGTTTGAATTCTTTTCCTTATTTACGTACGAAGCTTGAAGCAAATTAAAATATGAAACACTGAAATTCATCTTTATTCGTACAGTTATACAGTAAGTAACATTGTATTGTAAATTATGATGCAACTCTATTTGTAACACAGCTTATATAGTAAAGCCGTGCATCGAAATGGGTTAACGCACGTTTAGCTAAACAAGCTGTATTACAAGCAAGATATTTGTACGCACGGTTGTGTTATTTAACTCGTTCGAACTCGTGCTAACGCACTCGTCTAAACTCTTCATAACCGTACGTACAAATCAGGTAACGCACGATGGCTTTGCAACAACTATGGCTTGGGCAACAAAACAACTACAATTATACTTATAAATACTATATCAAACAATTTTCAAAGCATAAACATTTATTAGTGTGACATATCTAACTACAGCTACAAACTACACTAAATCTCTAAATAAAGTTCGTATAAATGATAACACACGCACGGTCGACCGCTAACGATAACCAGTTGCCTGTGTTTGCAAGCACAATCTTCTTGATATTTATTTCTTCGAGCGACAGTATTTTATCTTCATTCGTGAAGTATGTGACAGCAGTGTGTAATTACTGCGGAAACAACTGTGCATAGCGTCAGAAAGTTTATTCAACGACTAGCTTTCAATAAGCCACCTATAAATGTGTGTGTTCTGTGAAGAACTCGGGAATTTTTCGGTCCTTACGAATGACTCTATATTCATGTACATACAGCATTCTAAGACTCATTTAAAATAGCATCTGGAATATTCGTACAACTAGTATGCAAAACAATGTTTTAGTATCAAGTTGACAATACTATATGCTATAAAATCGTGGCTAGATTTAAAATTTTATATTTGACCCACTCGATTAGGTCGCAAATTTAATTTCAATCTTCAACACTGAAGATATATACAGAAATAAATTTGTACCACTCACGTAATTTCGTGGTTAGGTTAAGAAAGTATAAGCACCACTCGACTAAATTCCGTAAACTTTTGTTCGAATTTCGCTTAATTAGGGGATTGTTTTAAGGCGTTATATCGTATCTGCTAGCAGCCCATACGAACTATCGCGGTTATTCACAACTGAATCAACTGTTCACCGCTAAAAGGCGAATAAATCAAACATTTCATTTTAGTTTTTATAACAATTCACCATAAAATCTAAGGTTAGCTTTACACTAATAAAATATTCCTTACCCTGTCAATTAAAGT
Source organism: Trileptium ribeirensis (assembly GCA_030248225.1). NCBI lineage: Eukaryota > Metazoa > Nematoda > Enoplea > Enoplida > Thoracostomopsidae > Trileptium > Trileptium ribeirensis. The sequence goes on along the minus strand of JASANE010002335.1, from coordinate 11,549 downwards.
CACGCACTTATAAGTTCTGAGTTAAAAATTTGCACTATTAGTTACATATTATGTTTGGTTTATTATGAATAAAACTCATCACACATTTCATTTTGATATCGCATTAATTATTAATTTATTATTATTAAAGCTGACTCCATTCATAGTTTACTTAACGTCGCAATTTTATATTAACGCCTAAGCCGATTATCGATAACGCCCATTGGTAGCCCAAACAATTAAGAAAATATTTCTACTGTATAAATTGTGATTTGATATTTTTTGAACCGCCTCGTCTGGCTAATTCGGCAAATTATAACTGTATCTTCATAACTGACATATTTTGGGCCGGACGGAGTGTAGGGAAGGCCCACGGGGCTAATTTACTACATACATTTTGCGCTGACCATCCGCTGTTAACTTTTTTGAAGCAACATGTTTTTATGAAGCATGCAAAAATGTTTGCATGTATAAAATCGAACATGCATAATTTTTACCATAATATACATATATTCTGATCTTCCGCTATATATATAAATTGCTCAATTCTCTCTAAATGTAGTTTTCAACATTCCAATAAAAAGTTCATAAACAAGGTAAAGCTTAATAAATCATATGCAGTCTAGGCAAACCTTGTAAACAAAGTCGAAATAAAAATGTTTGTTGTTGTTGGTGTTTTGTTATCGCTGCTGTGGTCTCAATTGTGATTTATTTCAATTTTCGTTTTGTGTAAACATTTTATTTCATACAAAAACATGAAGGAGAAATAGGTTCATTCACTGATAAGCCTTCATTTGACAACATAATATTAACAATAGCACAGTAATGATATTACTTAGCGGCAAAGTAAATAAACAAGCACCTGTTCTGTTGACAAAAAGGATCTAATTGTTTTCTCTGTACTTTAAACTTTATCCCATAGAAGCGTCACACTAAATACCCAAAGCCTATAGTGAAAGTATTCCAACTACCGAAAGTAGTAGGGCCTTGTATCATATAATTAATATCATCTAGCTAGTGCAAATAATTCACAGTGTTGGTTTTAATCCTCATAACCCGGCAACGGATAGTCGGATCGGTTTCATGTATAGCTCAAAATATTTTTCTAGGTGGATCTAGCAAGCGAGCAAAATGTTTATAAATCTATGCCATGTCTTATTTGTACTGCTAAATCATCTATGTTGGTCATTTTACCTTATATAAACTTTATATTAATATTATTTGCAACAAGAGTATGTGTGAAATCGATAAACCAGCTTTACTGAAGTGACTTCTAGCACAATTCTACTTTGGTTTTGAGTATACGTGATCATATATTTGACTGGACAAGCTTCTATTTATGAAAGAAAACTGCTATATCATCATTAAAAATTGAAATCTGTTAAGAGTTCGATTTAGGATTTTTGGTATCACTTGCATGAAATTGCAGGTAACGTGAAATCTCTAATTTATGACATCATAAGACACCTGAGCACCTAGTCTAGTGTCATTTTAATATTTTTAATGGAATCCGGTATTCCAGGTTTGTGAGATATTTAGTTCAAAATTTCAGCGAATTTCAGTTCTTTTCTAGTGACACGCGTATCGTACATCCCAGAGCTGATATTAAATCTATATCTATGTTACATTAAAATTATATGATACCCCTATTGCATTTCAGTAAAATCCATCAATAATGTAATACACATCGGGTAGACTGTACCCTCAAATCTGTAATAATTGGGTTGCACAACACTGCTTAACTCTAAAGTTCGAGCTTTAGTCAAAGTTTCGAAAAGTAAGCATTTTTAAATTTTTTGACATACTGAACCTGGTTCGAGGTAATATATAGAAACCTGCACTGTGTCCAGCACTAATATGTCATTTGGTATTCTTCCTTAACGAAAATCAGCAATAAGTTAATACCCAGCAACTAAGATTATATTTGTATCAATTATTCCTGCTGTAAATCACTCATAATTAAAAATGAAAGTAATCAGTGGGTTAAAAGTTGCCCTCTGCTAAGTTTTGTCGAGCCCATGACTGGCAACATAAGTACAATTTTGACATTATTGTGCTCAATCCCTGCTTAACACTCAATCACTAAACGGTATGTTGCGAAAAATGCAATCACAAGTATTAACCCTTTACTTCCTGAACTAATTTCGAGTATCGATGAATTATTGTTGGTCGCCGCGAGGTATTGAACCACGAACGCTCGGGAGAACGTCACGTTTACTAACCATTGAGCGATCTCAGAGTTATTGTTGAGATCCTTAAGGCTCCTCCCAAAACGAGCGAACAACAACACGCGTGCAGTTGTGCAATATTCGTTGAATTTAGGTTGTACAGACCATTCAATCGTAATTTGTTGTTGTCGAACAATAGTAAGGAGTTAAATGATTAAAATAGTAACCAGGGAAAACTTTTGTGGCTGCTGAAAATAGTCTTTGATCAGAAAGTGGCCGTGTTCAATTTTTCCCTCGATTTTCCGCTACCGCCTCCTCACCTTCCTTTGAGCGGGGGCCCATCACTTCTGAATAGTGTGCTAAGGCTATACTGTACAGTTCAATAAACTAAGCATTTTTATAGTTGTGTAACAAGTAGCGAAAACCTAACTACGTTGACATTTCCAAATAAGTATTATAGCTACTACATGCATATGTGTCCATAGGTGTTGTAAGAGGATACCACCATCACCCCTGAGTCAGATCCCCTCAACCCAATTTTCACCTGAAGGCTCAGTAGCCCTCAGACCCTCCACGAGAAACATTTGGAAAAATTGGGGGAAAATTCGTAAATCGCAAAAAGTTATCGGTTTTTAAAATAAAAAAATTAAAAAAGTCACAGCCTGACACCTTCCGCGCAGCCCTCTGCTCCCGGCGACCGTCTACCTCCGCTCCTGAACGCACGGACCTGGACACCTATGACTTATAATGTGTACACCGTGGATTGGCAAAAAGATTACTTTATTTATCACACGGCCCATGATGACGAATTTAGATCGACATCAGCACTCTACTTTATTAACTCCCTTTTATACAAAAATAATTCTTCAAATGTAGATCTACAACCCTACAACACTGCTCTAGCTTTAGAAACATACTGCTTGCTAATGCATAATGCTCTATAGTATACATGCTTGCTTATATATGAATGCTTACATATGATATTTGCAGCTCTCTAGACCTCGCTGATAGTTACGTTATATTGTTACATATGTCTTGGACACACCAAAGGCTGAGCCACTATGACAACTACGTTATGTTGCAACGTCCCACTACATTATCGTAAGTAGCGTAGCTTCAACATGAGTGGGCGGGGGGCTGTGGTGTAGTGGTAACGAGCTAGTCTTGCATCCCAGAGGCCCGGGTCCGGATCCCGGCGCCTCCAATGTAAGATCTCTCGAGGATTTTTTCGAGTGACAAGCCCGATGTGATCCCGAGCCCGAAGTTTCGTGACACAGCTCAGGTTTAACACACACTCACTCCGCAACTGCGCATTGGAGCCATGTAGCGCTTCACCACGCCAGCGGAAATAGCGCGACATAAAGATGTTTTGATGACGGCTGTGGTGTAGTGGTAGCACGTCTTCCAGTTAAAAGACCGGGTTCGAATCCCGGCTGGTCTAATATAAGATCTCTCATGGATGTTTTTCAATGTGTTGTTGCCCAAATATGTTCCTAAAATAGATTATAAAGAATTTTCGTGAGTAGTATATATTTATTGAATGGATTCGTTGCCTAGAGGCTCCTACAAGTTATTTCTATGAAATAACATCTTAGTGTAAGCATGTATTAGTTTTAGCGACTTAAATCTTTCAGTATTAATTTTCGACCTGAGTTGATCTACGAACAGGTTTTCAGAAGGTCATAGAAATGTCTTATAAGCCTATGTAATTACGAAGGTTTACAACACAATTATTCAACGTTAACTTCGCCTAAAATGTACCTGCAACCGTTATAACAACTGCACATGTTTCAAAAATACTTCGCTTGCATTGAATACTTCGCGGTGCCCATGATGCAAGAGTTACACCAAAATTGTTTGAAGAAGATAACGCAGTTGAAATATTTTCAGAAAAATACAACTAATATTTATTTAGTAAAATCTTGTTATATATTTAATATGTATGTTTCTAGTTATGCATCAGTAAGTATATTCCGGAACATACGCAGTTATTGTTTAATATTCAACAGTTTTATATCAAAATGGGTAACCCTTAATACTATTTTGTAGAAAAATATACCTACTCCCCGACTTGTGCCTTTCAATAGTTTTGGCTATGCTTAAGCTAAAGGTGCGACGCCAACGTTAGTACTATTTTTGTTCGTTTTTGAACCATATTTTGTAGAAAAATACACCTACTCCCCGACTTGTGCCTTTCAATAGTTTTGGCTATGCTTAAGCTAAAGGTGCGACGCCAGCGTTCGTACTATTTTTGTTCGTTTTTGAACCATATTTTGTAGAAAAATATACCTACTCCCCGACTTGTGCCTTTCAATAGTTTTGGCTATGCTTAAGCTAAAGGTGCGACGCCAACGTTCGTACTATTTTCGTTCGTTTTTGAACCATATTTTGTAGAAAAATACACCTACTCCCCGACTTGTGCCTTTCAATAGTTTTGGCTATGCTTAAGCTAAAGGTGCGACGCCAACGTTCGTACTATTTTCGTTCGTTTTTGAACCATATTTTGTAGAAAAATACACCTACTCCCCGACTTGTGCCTTTCAATAGTTTTGGCTATGCTTAAGCTAAATGTGCGACGCCAACGTTCGTACTATTTTTGTTCGTTTTTGAATCATATTTTGTAGAAAAATATACCTACTCCCCGATTTGTGTCTTTCAATAGTTTTGGCTATGCTTAAGCTAAAGGTGCGACGCCAACGTTCGTACTATTTTTGTTAGTTTTGGAACCATATTTTGTAGAAAAATACACCTACTCCCCGACTTGTGCCTTTCAATAGTTTTGGCTATGCTTAAGCTAAAGGTGCGACGCCAACGTTCGTACTATTTTTGTTCGTTTTTGAACCATATTTTGTGGCGGTTAATTTAATGGCAATTTTTATTATATACCTAAGGTTAAGGATTTTCAACACAGCTTTTGTTTTGCGTTATTTTTTCAAATAACGTTATCAGCGGTAATTAAATTTCAATTTTACTGGTAGTTGAGAATTCGTCGACCCAAGGGTTTCTGTATTAGAAGAAATTTCGGCCCGCTTCCTGGAAATGTCAAGGCCAGTGTGGCCCTAGGGTCTGGACAGGCGATGGGACTGCTGATTACGAATGGGCAGGGCCGAAATGTTATGGTTGACAAACGGACCGGGCCGAGCCGAACTCGATTACTTCCAACCACCGGTTTGGTCCAAAAAGTTTCTATTGTTCATACCTCAGTCAAAAACTGACCGATTAGTACACGGTTCGATAATCTTGGATTCGACTTAAGAATTTCTTCTCGGGCTCATTTTGTGTATATCGCCTGTATCATTATACTGAGCCCGCCTACACCGATAATAAACGGGCCGGGCCAGGCTGGGCGGAAATTTTACAGCTCCTTGCCAGGCCGGGCCGACCGTAAATTCCAACTAGCCGGGTCGCGACCAGAAATTTCGGTCCGTTTTAACTGCTATTCTGTATGGATAAGAGTACGAGTCTTCTGTATGATCCTGTGGATACGTTACTTTCCAATAAATATTATAACAAGTCACGTTATGAATATGAATGTTAATGCCTCAGTCTGCTAATTAACAAATATTGTGGATAGGGGATATTATAAAATTTGATTTAAAACAAAGCAAAAACAGAATCCGAAACCTTAATGCCTAACTATATACATAATACAATATAATAATATATTTTATAACCCCAATCTATATTATATAATGAAACAAACATAAATTAGATTGGGTCGTCGGTTGTAGCTAAACATTATAAAGGAATATATTTGTGCTAATCTTAATTGTAAAGGTAAATAGTATATAATTCTGCAGTCCTTCTTTTCTATAAAGCTATGGATTTAATATAATCATTGCGTATTTCCTTGAATTGGTTGAACTATTAGGCTCGAACTAGTTCCGAAAAATATATAGGTCCTTGCAGTAGATATGATTCTAAACTAGATGCTAACATTCTGTCTACAACTTAGCTACTGTTTTATATGTATAGCCAGAAAGCAGCGCAATTTACAGAATTTGTTTTCTGGAAAATCTAACATACAACCGTCCTCAAATTATTAGAAAAGATATGCTCACAATCACGTACTATACAATTATGACAAATTCAAATCAACCGATTATTTTGACAGTTGATAGCTGAATCTGGATACAAATAAAAGGTTCATCCCAGTTATTCCCTACTGCTGAAGCGGTAGACGGACGATGGCAGTCCTTATTAGCGTACAGAATCGACAAAGACTGCGATCACATACTTAAATTAAAATACGCATTACGCGGTTATATTACGTAGATTGAAAATGATTCTTTCTCTAAGTAGATTATTTTATCATATTTAAAGTTTAAACCAATATTACTCAGTATACTGCAATACAGGAATGACCCTAAACTATGTGTAGCCCATAAGTTGTCAAGCGTTCACGTGCAATAGTGGTCAGATCGGTTCACGAAAGCTACATATAAGGGACACTTTTGTGCAAAGATTAGTGTTTAACCCGTAAAGCCTGTGCAATGGGTAATGTGGACCGGATGTTAGCAATGCGAAATTTTGTACAATACCTAAATTTGAGTCAAATTGATCCACGAATTACCATGTCACAACTGAAAAGAGCAAAGATTATGCTGATTTTACCCAAAGTTCTGAGTTCGTTACTGCCTTGCAGCAAACATTGCAGAAACGAAAACGATGTTTGCGTCATATTTATGCCATATGAGGCAACATCCTCTGTGAAAATTTCGCTAAATAGCTCTACCTATCCTCAAGTTACAAATGATATCATCCTAATTTCAATAAAACTTTTGGATTTAAAAAATTTTTAAATCTACATGTTTTACTAAATATATACCTACAGAAGTGGAGTTAACGGAGAATAGCTATAGCTCAATGAGCAGCAACGTCATAAAACCTTTGTGCAAAACCAGATCGCGATGGCTGCTTTCATTGTGGAGTTTACTTTGAATTTTCATTTTTCAATTAGTGATTGCTAGGATTTACGGTCTATCAGACATAATGGTAAATATACAATTTCGATTACAGTCATGCCAATTTTTCTTAGACTACGTGTAATTTTAGTAAAATTGAAATGATTTCTTTCTATTATAAGTAAATATTGCAGGTTTGTTTGTGCACCAATCAGTATGCAGACAGATCTCTGGCGAAAAGATATATAACAGCTCTGTTGTTGTTGTTGACGTTTTGACAATCCAGTCTTACTTCAGTAGCACGTGATTTTTCAACGCATTATAGTTTTCAGAATCGGCGAATACTATAGTTATGATGAATACTTGTGTTCAACAACTTGGACGCTCAGCGAATCCGAAATCAGCAACTGCGTTTGTTTGTTTTTTGCTGTATGACGCATTTATAAACCTGTTTTGCTCCTTTTGCACACCAATAATAATCATGAGGTGAACAAAGTTGTTAACTGACTTGACCGTACATTTCGAATATAAGCGTAGTTTTTCTCAAATAAATTGGCAATGCTGTTGCCACAATTAAAATGGCATTTAATGCCATTTTTGCAATTTAATGCTATTTCTACACCTATATATAATTCCACTAGGTTAATACAAAGTCAAATATCTTAAAAGCGTAAGCATTTGTGTACTTCTGCCAATCTCATGTGTGAAGCTTGCAGTCTGCAGATTGCAATTTGAGTCTATATTATATATAGCCTTTCGCGGTCGGACATTAGAAAATCAGCATAATACGAATGTCGACAGCCTCCGACTAGGCCTAGTATACTGCTGATATAGGAAACTTAATAGCTTTGGCTAAAAACGGTATAGCATGCATTTCGCTTTCGTCCACAAATTACACTGTCCCAGATTTGGATAACAATTTCGTGAATTAGCAGAAATCTGTTATCGATCCTTTTTCAGATTCAGATTTGAGGACCTTATAGGCGCAATACGGTCGAAACGCACATTTTCAATAACTGAGCAAAAACTTTATAAACCTGAAAATCGCGAAGTAAAAATCTGCACTTTTAAGACGTGTTGCAGGCAATTTTCAAGAAAGTAAATGATTTTGGCTCAATTGTTGGACATTGCCGGGACATAATCTTAGCTTTACAACGTTAGGTACGAATTCCTTCAAAATATTGGTCTGTGGCACGTTAGCACCCGTGATCTGTGCTGTTGCTCCCCAGATTTTGAAATTACAACCACCCTATGGTCATTTAAGACTATGATGTAAGCTATCGCAAAAGGATCATGTATTTTTACCATGCAGTTTGGGGGAAAGTTGACATAGGTCTAGTGGAAAAATTTGGTTTGACTCCAGAATAAGCTTAGGCTTACCCTTAGAGACCAAACATTACATGACCAATCGACGGATGAAAATCCATATTATATTATGCTACGGGACTTTATATATGATCTTCGGATTATATACAATTAGACGGTTTAGGTAGTTTATATTCTAAATCGTCATGTACAACTGAAACTATTATGACATCCACATTGCACCGGTGTTTTATAAACGCAGTTGCAACTTGTGAACTGCGTCTGCAACACTGACTACGCGATTTATTTAAAAATCCGACTGGTCAACATTTGGTCATTTATAAGAAATGCTGGGGTGGTTGGTCATTTCTGACAAAGACTTAACCGCTCCTTTACAGGCATGCCAAACACTACTTGGAGGTCACTAGTCTTTAAAGCAGATATTTTAAAAGATCAATATGAGTTTTCCGTCTGAAAATTTATGCTTTCGATGTTCGAGCTTCGCATTGAAAATAAAATTACTGTAATAACATCATTGCTTTGGTATAAAGTTAGCCCGTAAGAAAACGTTTCCCTCATTACCTATTTATAAAGGGTTATATGAGCCAAGTCTCACGTAGGCAACTTAATTTATAAAGACCCAACAGCCAAAGTAACCACGAGAACGTAAATAAAATGTAAGCCATGCCGCTCTCGATATGCTAACACTAAGCTAAGGTCCATATATGATACATATACTAAGCCTAAGTCAGAGCGCTGCCGCCACCAGATCGCTCCGCTCTAAACTGTTCTTTTTCTAACGTTATAATGTAACGCCGCTCAGGGTTCTTGGGTCGAACACTATAATACTTCCAAAGTAGTGCTGCTTTACAACTTAATCATGACAGGCAGAAACATTACAATAAACAAGAGAATTTGCGGGCTCTTGTTTTGGTAATTAGTCTCGTCTATATATAATGCATTAATGGCAAACCGCTTGAAGCTATTCGACATTAAGCTGAATTAGTCTAGCATTAGTGAGATCGTCGTGGAATGTATACTGAGCCAACCGCTGCAGATTCTGGGTGCTGTTTTTAGCGTATTCAAATGTTTATCAAAATAAAGTTCCAGAAGGATCTTCAGAATTCAGCGGGCATAGTTTTGCTATGCTCGGACTTTATCCAAAAGTAAAGTTAATACTCGTATCGTGCTTGTTCTCCTTAAGTTGAACAAAAACTCAATATTTGGAGCAAGAAATGGATCCTTGAAGTTGGCCTGACGAGCGCTGAACTAAATAAAGTGAAAGTTCCCAACAGGTTTTTGTAGAAATTTCATGGCTGATACTAAATTTGTTTAGGATTCCAAAAATGAAAATGTAATGGCAGGACACAACACTTTCGCGAGCTTACGGAATTTCGCAAAATTTTCTGATTTTTAGTCTGAAGAAATGCACATAATTTATAAAATTACGGCATATACACAATGAGAACCGGTTATATAAAGCGCTGTTAAAATTTACCTTTCGAATTTTGCATTGCTATGTTGGTATCGAACACTGGTCATTTTTATGGTCATTTATAAGAAATGCTGGTCTTTTTAACACAATCGTGGTCAAAAAACCACGTTTTCATCAAAAAAAAACATGCGAGTAGCACTATATGAGCAATTTCAGCAGATCTGTAACAATTTAGTACGATGTAACAGCCCAACTTTTGGGAATTTCAAAGAATACTTTCGAATCAATTCCCAAATTAAACCTAGAGAATACCCGTGGACTGATCGAGCGCGACCTGGTACATTATATATTCGCATAATTAGTAAAACAACTATGTGCATTACTGTATCATAGCTTAATCATGATCCATCAGTAGGCCGGGTCAAAAGTTTTGTAGTGATCAAATTCCATTGATATTAATGAAGGTAAATCAGAGTGTTGGATAGAGCAACAGTATTGCCAATGTCTCAAACAAGTAGGGTTTATTAGGTTCATGTTGTGCGCGATCTAAAATTTCTCGGGCAATGTTCGACCGTTTTTTATCCACGCAACGCCACGCAGCCTAACTTGATTTCCCGTCGCGCATCTGTCCCTTGGGAAGCGGTGTGGATCCTTGATCGGAAATCTACATGATGTGAGTTGAGCCTTAATGACCCGAAAGAGATTCGTGCATTCCATTACTGTTCTCAAAGGCTCTGTGATGTTCGTTCCGAGAGTGGAGCAAGCGCAGGTTACAGGGACACTCTTGGGCTCCATTCGTGAATGAAACTCTTCGGTACGCGGTGAGGGTCCCGCCAGCGGGGCCTCGATTATTCCTACCACCTTTATTGGTTATTCCTCCTCCGAGTTTTCCCTATCCCGTCCCAACCGCGAATAAGGCTGATCATTGCGCATGTTCACCTTAATAGCCCTACTCTTCCTAGGCACGCCTTAGAAGGCACAAGTACCGGCCCAGGACACCTTTCATTCGATGCGGCGGGAATCTTTTCGCTGAAAGTCTGAGTAACGTTATTGCAGGTGAGCAAAACCATTAAGGAGTCGAAAAGATTATAAATACTGTTTAGAAGCAAACTAAACATGATATAAGGATTAGGAAATCCGCAAAACAGGCCAGAAATGTTGGGCATATGCGAGGGCTCCTACTGCGGAGTGGAGCTCTTGCACACGCGTACGTATATATGTCTAGTTTTATAACAATACAACCATGGCGATCATGTCATGATAAAAATGGTGCTTTAGAATTGTTTGTTTGCTGTTGGTGGCAAATAATCCAATATCTGCGGTGTTCTTCTCAAGCGGTAACCAGCAACGGTAAGCCAACTCTAGGGTATCAGTACGAGACAAGCCGGCGTATTCCTTAAAGCCTGTGGGTGTCGTTAGAAATGTAAGAGTCAAATGATCCAATCATTAAAAGCTTAGTAAGAAATTTCTCTTAAAATATTGTATAACGACTACTAAAATATTCCTCGACATAATCGGACAGGCACTGCCATTAGCAGCCCTAAAATCAAACGGCCATCGGAGCCTTTGGTAACTCCCGAGGGTATGACCAGTCCAGAGAGTTAGTTTCTCGGTGATTAGGCATCAGGCCGAGAAGCGCCGCTAGGGAGGGGACCAAGTGCGTACAAGGGGCCACACGATGTGACCTTTCAAAAAAACCTAAAAATGGAGGATATTCTTTTTGGCGCGTAGGCCTTAGAACCTCTTCGGTTATTGCGG
>JASANE010002334.1:0-12504 GCA_030248225.1 Trileptium ribeirensis | reverse complement strand
TCGACGGCTCCAGACTGCATTGTTTTTCTGCTGATTTTGGAAAGGTTCGACTGGATGGCTTCAGGGATGGCCTTTTTTGTTTTTGCAGCATTTTAAACGTTCGATATATGACGGGGAATGTGGAATTCCTTCGCAGCGATTTTTAAACGTTCGATGTTTCAGGACGCATTTTTCTAGCCACTTGAAAAATGTTTGACTGGCGTCAGGACGGCCTTTCCTAGCCATTTTCTAAACGTTTGACCCGGGATGCGCTCAGCGGGGACGCCTTTTTGTCTCAGCCATTTTCAAACGTTCTATGCACTGGCGCTCAGCAACCCCGCCTTCTTCTAGCCATTTTGAAACTTTCAGATATCAGCAACGTGGAATTGATCAGTTCGACCGGACGAGGTTTCCAGGACGCATTTTTTCTTTTAGCGATTCGGTAAACGTTCGGATGGATGCTTCCACCACGGCCTTTTTTTTTTGCCACTTGCCAAAAACGTTTGTCGGACCCGGCTTCAAGACGGCCCTTTTTTTTTCCCGCCATTCAAAACGTTCCGCATGGCACGCGCGCTCAGAGACCGCTTTTGTTCTCAGTGATTTTTAAACGTTCGATGGATGGCTTCAGGACGGCCGCTTCCTCTCTAACCATTTTTAGGCCCCATATTTGATAGATGGGTCCCCAGTAACCGGCAACATTTTTAGCGCAAAAGGGTCTCATGATGGCTTCAGCAAAATGGCCTTTTTGGTTTTCTCCCACTTTTTAAACGTTTGACACACCGCGTCTCAGACCGCCTAATCCTTTTTGAGCCATTTTTGCAAAAACCAAATTTCGCGTCACATTTTTTAGCCATTTTTAAACGTTTTGCATGGGATGGCGTCAGAACGGTGCGTCGTTAGCCGATTTTCAAAAAATGTTTTTTTTTTTTTTTTAGACGGCCCTTCTCCCTCTAGCCATTTTTTGCAAAACGTTTGACATATGGCTTCGGAGACGGCCTAATTCCTCTCAGCCATTTTAAAATATTTTTTTTGGGTCTCGATACCGTAACATTTTTTTTTAGCCATTGTATGTTTACCGCACTGGGTCTCAGCACGCCTTTCTTTTCAGCCATTTTAAACGACTTTTTTTTTTTGGCTTCTTTTCTGGCCTTTCACCATTCAGCCATTTTGAAACGTCCAGCCGGATGCGTTAGACCAGCCTTTCGCTTGACCACTTAATTTGATGGATGGCAGCTTCAGAACGCGGCTGCTTTCTTTTTAGCCATTTTTTAAATGTTTGATAGATGGCTTCGGATACCCTATTTTTTCTTTTAGCCATTTTCTAAAGGTTTGACTGATGGCTTCAGCAAACTTGCTTTTAGCCATTTTAAACGTTTGATATATGAATGTTGTGCCTAATTCTTTCGAATCATCTCAAAAACGTTTGATGGATGGTTTCAGGATGAATTTTTTTAGCCATTTTTAAACGTTCGACGGATGGCTTCACACTTTTTTTTTTTTAGCCTGTTTTTTAAACGTCAAAGTTGGAGCTTCAGGACGGCCTTTTATCCCAGCCATTTTGCAGACGTTCGGCATGCACCTGGTGCCAGGACGGCCTTTAGCCATTTTTAAACTTCGATGGCTTCAAGACGGCCTCCTTTTTTTAGCCATTTTATAACATTTGATTTGGCTTCACGGGATGGGGCTCTTTCTTTTAGCCTTTTTTAAGCCTCCCACGGGATGGCTCTCACACGGGGCTCTTCTCCTTCTAGCCTTTTTAGTTTTGATGGACGGGCTCCTGCCTTTTTTCTCATTTAGCCGATCTAAAAATGTTTGACGAATTTTTTGGGTGACTTTTTCTTTTAGACGTTTTTAAACGTTCGGCAATCAAGACGACCTTTTTTCTTTAATACATTTTAAATGTTTGACTGCTTTTAGGCCTGCCTTTTTCTTAGCCATTTTTTAAATGTTTGATGAATGGCTTCAGGGCGGCGTTCTTCTATTTTGCCACTTTGCATAAGCTTGGCTTCAGGAATGCATTTTTCTTTTTAGCCGGATTGGAAAACGTTTAGCCTTCGTCATTTTAGAACATCTCTCAAAATGTTTTATGGATGGCTTCAGACGCGTTTTTTTCTTTAGCCATTCTCAAACGTTTGCACGGCGTTAACTTATCACATTTTTAAACGCTCTCAACCCATATGGCTTTTAGCAGCGAAATTTCCCGCAGCGCACTTACTGATAGGAAAGCAATATCCGGCCAACCCCATGAAAAATATATTTCACTTTTGTATGATTGTTTGATTACTTTCATTTTGTTTTCGTAAAACTTTTTGTTAATGAACCCACTCTGAAGCTTATGGTAGCAACCTTCGAGAAATATTTGCATGTTGTTGAATTGTGGTTTTCATTTTGTTGCTCGTGTAGCCGTGTTTTGACAATAATCCCATTCTCAATTCTGACAGCTTCTGAGCGCAAACTTCTAGAGATTTAAGGTCGCCTTTGTATGATTGGTGCATCGTGACTTTCATTTTCGTTAACGCTGAAACTTTTGTAGTCTCACAAACCGAGGCGGATGAGACTTTTGCGATTCGTAAACCTCCTTGGTCAATGTTATGTGCCGAAGCTTTTTTTCCCGCATCTCCACATGAGTCTTTATCCATATATCTGAAATATGTTTGTTGATAATTTATAAATAAATTTTATATATATTTTGTTACTGACACTCTAAAAACACATTTGAAACGCTATTGTTAATAAAAGATAATCAGATGTGTTACTCATTAACTTTGCAAAAACTTGATGAAACTTAGTGTCTAGACTAATTTCAAAAAACACTATTTTGCATTTCTAAATTCCAAATCTTATGCCCACTAAACAAAAGCTAACACTGCACTCAGGTTACGGCAACCGGGTGCAGTGTTAGCTTTTGTTAGTGGGCATAAGAGATTTGGAATTTAAGAAATGCCAATTAGTGTTTTTTGAAATTAGCTATATTAGACACTAAGTTTCATCAAGTTTTTGCAAAGTTAATGAGTAACACATCTGATTATCTTTTATTACAAGCAATAGCGTTTCAAATGTGTTTTAGAGTGTCAGTAACAAAATATATATAAAATTTATTTATAAATTATCAACAACATATTTTCAGATCTGTGGATAAAGACTCATGTGGAGCGATTGCCGGAGAAATTTTCAGCAGCGTGACATTGACCAAGGAGGTTTACGAATCGCAAAAGACTGTTATCGCCTCGGCTATGGGATTCGTTGTCAAAACGGTTACAAGCGTAACAAAAATGAAAGTCACGATACAGCAATCATACAAAGGCGACCTTAAATCTCTAGAAGGTTGCACTCAGAAGCTGTCAGAGTAAGAATGGGATTCATTGTCAAAACAGCTACACGAGCAACAAAAATGAAAACCACAATTCAACAATCGTGCAAAGGCGATCTTAAGTCTCTCGAAGGTTGCACCCATAAGCTTTCAGAGTGAGAATAGCATTCATTGACAAAACGGTTACACGAAAACAAAAATGAAAGTAACAATCAAACAATCATACAAAAGTAAAATATATTTTTTCTCATGGCTTGCTTTCGACGTAGGCCGGATATTGCTTTCCGACTCATCAGTAAGTGCGCTGCGGGCGAAGTGGATTTCGCTGCTAAAAGCCATATAGCTAAAAAAACAGGCCGGCCTGAAGCCATCCGTCAAACGTTTAAAAATGTCTAAACAGAATAAGGCCATCCTAACGCCGTCCATCAAACGTTTGAGAATGGCTAAAAAGAAAAACGCCGTCCTGAAGCCATCCATAAAACGTTTAAAAATGTCTAAAACGACAAAGGTCGTCACAAAGCTATCCATTAAACGTTTAAAAATGGCTAAAAAGAAAATATGCCGTCCTGAAGCCATCCATCAAACGTTTAAAAATGGCGAAATAGAAGAACGCCGCCCTGAAGCCATTCATCAAACATTTAAAAATGGCTAAAAAGAAAAAGG
This sequence comes from Trileptium ribeirensis, assembly GCA_030248225.1. Classification (NCBI taxonomy): domain Eukaryota; kingdom Metazoa; phylum Nematoda; class Enoplea; order Enoplida; family Thoracostomopsidae; genus Trileptium; species Trileptium ribeirensis. The sequence continues at coordinate 8,552 of JASANE010002334.1, read as the reverse complement.
CAGGCCTGAAGCCATACATCAAACGTTTAAAATGTCTAAAGAGAAAAAGGTCGTCCTAAAGCTATCCATCAAACGTTTAAAAACGTCTAAAAAGAAAAAAGTCGTCCTAAAGCTATCCATCAAACGTTTAAGAATGGCTAAATAGAAAAAGGCAGTCCTGAAGCCATCCATCAAAAGCTTAAAAAGGCTAAAAAGAAAGAGCCCATGCTGAAGCCATCCATCAAAAGCTTAAAAAGGCTAAAAAGAAAGAGCCCATCCTGAAGCCATCCATCAAATGTTTAAAAATGGCTAAAAAGAAGGAGGCCGTCCTGAAGCCATCCATCAAACGTTTAAAAATGGCTAAAAAGAAAAAGGCCGTCCTGACACCATCCATCAAACGTCTGAAAATGGCTAAATAGTAAAAGGCCGTCCTGAAGCCATCCAACCAACGTTTAAAAACGGCTAAAAAGAAAAAGGCCGTGCTGAAGCCATCCATCAAACGTTTAAAAATGGCTAAAAAGAAAAACGCCATCCTGAAACCATCCATCAAACGTTTAAAAATGGCTAGAAAGAATTAGGCAGTCCTGACGCCATATATCAAACGTTTAAAAATGGCTAAAAAGGAAAAGGCCATCCTGAAGCCATCCATCAAACCTTTAGAAATGGCTAAAAAGAAAAAAATGCGGTCTCGAAGCCATCTATCAAACGTTTAAAAATGGCTAAAAAGAAAGCGGCCGTCCTGAAGCCATCCATCAAACGTTTAAAAATGGCTAAAAACAAAAAGGCCGTCCTGACGCCATCCATCAAACGTTTGAAAATGGCTAAATAGTAAAAGGCCGTCCTGAAGCCATCCAACAAACGTTTAAAAATGGCTAAAAAGAGAAAGGCCGTGCTGAAGCCATCCATCAAACGTTTACAAATGGCTAAAAAGAAAAATGCCGTCCTGAAACCATCCATCAAACGTTTAAAAATGGCTAGAAAGAATTAGGCCGTCCTGAAGCCATATGTCAAACGTTTAAAAATGGCTAAAAAGAAAAAGGCCGTCCTGACGCCATCCATCAAACGTTTGAAAATGGCTAACAACAAAAAGGCCGTCCTGACGCCATCCATCAAACGTTTAAAAATGGCTAAAAACAAAAAGGCCGTCCTGACGCCATCCATCAAACGTTTAAAAATGGCTAAAAAGAATTAGGCCGTCCTGACGCCATATATCAAACGTTTAAAAATGGCTACAAAGGAAAAGGCCATCCTGAAGCCATCCATCAAACCTTTAGAAATGGCTAAAAAGAAAAAAAATGCGGTCTCGAAGCCATCTATCAAACGTTTAAAAATGGTTAAAAAGAAAGCGGCCGTCCTGAAGCCATCCATCAAACGTTTAAAAATAGCTAAAAACAAAAAGGCCGTCCTGACGCCATCCATCAAACGTTTGAAAATGGCTAAATAGTAAAAGGCCGTCCTGAAGCCATCCAACAAACGTTTAAAAATGGCTAAAAAGAAAAAGGCCGTGCTGAAGCCATCCATCAAACGTTTACAAATCGCTAAAAAGAAAAATGCCGTCCTGAAACCATCCATCAAACGTTTAAAAATGCCTAGAAAGAATTAGGCCGTCCTGAAGCCATATATATGTCAAACGTTTAAAAATGGCTAAAAAGAAAAAGGCCGTCCTGACGCCATCCATCAAACGTTTGAAAATGGCTAAAAACAAAAAGGCCGTCCTGACGCCATCCATCAAACGTTTAAAAATGGCTAAAAACAAAAAGGCCGTCCTGACGCCATCCATCAAACGTTTAAAAATGGCTAAAAAGAAAAATGCCGTCCTGAAACCATCCATCAAACGTTTAAAAATGGCTAGAAAGAATTAGGCCGTCCTGACGCCATATATCAAACGTTTAAAAATGCTAAAAAGAAAAAGGCCATCCTGAAGCCATCCATCAAACCTTTAGAAATGGCTAAAAAGAAAACAATGCAGTCTCGAAGCCATCCATCAAACGTTTAAAAATGGCTAAAAAGAAAGAGGCCGCCCTGAAGCCATCCATCAAACGTTTGAAAATGGCTAAATAGTAAAAGACCGTCCTGAAGCCATCCAACAAACGTTTAAAAATGGCTAAAAAGAAAAAGGCCGTGCTGAAGCCATCCATCAAACGTTTACAAATGGCTAAAAAGAAAAATGCCGTCCTGAAACCATCCATCAAACGTTTAAAAATGGCTAAAAAGAAAGCGGCCGTCCTGAAGCCATCCATCAAACGTTTAAAAATGGCTAAAAACAAAAAGGCCGTCCTGACGCCATCCATCAAACGTTTGAAAATGGCTAAATAGTAAAAGGCCGTCCTGAAGCCATCCAACAAACGTTTAAAATGGCTAAAACGAAAAAGGCCGTGCTGAAGCCATCCATCAAACGTTTACAAATGGCTAAAAAGAAAAATGCCGTCCTGACGCCATCCAGCAAACGTTTAAAAATGGCTAAAAACAAAAAGGCCGTCCTGACGCCATCCATCAAACGTTTAAAAATGGCTAAAAAGAAAAATGCCGTCCTGAAACCATCCATCAAACGTTTAAAAATGGCTAGAAAGAATTAGGCCGTCCTGACGCCTATATCAAACGTTTAAAAATGGCTAAAAAGAAAAAGGCCATCCTGAAGCCATCCATCAAACCTTTAGAAATGGCTAAAAAGAAAACAATGCGGTCTCGAAGCCATCCATCAAACGTTTAAAAATGGCTAAAAACAAAAGGCCGTCCTGACGCCATCCATCAAACGTTTGAAAATGGCTAAATAGTAAAAGGCCGTCCTGAAGCCATCCAACAAACGTTTAAAAATGGCTAAAAAGAAAAAGGCCGTGCTGAAGCCATCCATCAAACGTTTACAAATGGCTAAAAAGAAAAATGCCGTCCTGTAACCATCCATCAAACGTTTAAAAATGGCTAGAAAGAATTAGGCCGTCCGCAAGCCATATATCAAACGTTTAAAAATGGCTAAAAAGAAAAAGGCCATCCTGAAGACATCCATCAAACCTTTAGAAATGGCTAAAAAGAAAAAAATGCGGTCTCGAAGCCATCCATCAAACGTTTAAAAATGGCTAAAAAGAACGAGGCCGTCCTGAAGCCATGCATCAAACGTTTAAAAATGGCTAAAAACAAAAAGGCCGTCCTGACGCCATCCATCAAACGCTTGAAAATGGCTAAATAGTAAAAGGCCGCCCTGAAGCCATCTAACAAACGTTTAAAAATGGCTAAAAAGAAAAAGGCCGTGCTGAAGCCATCCATCAAACGTTTATAAATGGCTAAAAAGAAAAATGCCGTCCTGAAACCATCCATCAAACGTTTAAAAATGGCTAGAAAGAATTAGGCCGTCCTGAAGCCGTATATCAAACGTTTAAAAATGGCTAAAAAGAAAAAGGCCGTGCTGAAGCCATCCATCAAACGTTTACAAATGGCTAAAAAGAAAAATGCCGTCCTGTAACCATCCATCAAACGTTTAAAAATGGCTAGAAAGAATTAGGCCGTCCGGAAGCCATATATCAAACGTTTAAAAATGGCTAAAAAGAAAAAGGCCATCCTGAAGACATCCATCAAACCTTTAGAAATGGCTAAAAAGAAAAAAATGCGGTCTCGAAGCCATCCATCAAACGTTTAAAAATGGCTAAAAAGAAAGAGGCCGTCCTGAAGCCATGCATCAAACGTTTAAAAATGGCTAAAAACAAAAAGGCCGTCCTGACGCCATCCATCAAACGCTTGAAAATGGCTAAATAGTAAAAGGCCGCCCTGAAGCCATCTAACAAACGTTTAAAAATGGCTAAAAAGAAAAAGGCCGTGCTGAAGCCATCCATCAAACGTTTATAAATGGCTAAAAAGAAAAATGCCGTCCTGAAACCATCCATCAAACGTTTAAAAATGGCTAGAAAGAATTAGGCCGTCCTGAAGCCGTATATCAAACGTTTAAAAATGGCTAAAAAGAAAAAGGCCATCCTGAAGCCATCCATCAAACTTTTAGAAATGGCTAAAAAAAATGCGGTCTCGAAGCCATCTATCAAACGTTTAAAAATGGCTAAAAAGAATTAGGCCGTCCTGAAGCCATCCATCAAACGTTTAAAAATGGCTAAAAACAAAAAGGCCGTCCTGACGCCATCCACCAAACGTTTAAAAATGTCTAAAAAGAAAAAGGCCGTCATGAATCAATACATCTAAAACCATTACGCTATCCACCCTCTTTTACATTTTATAGTTCGTTTTATAAGAAGCACAATACAAATTCCCTATGTTGACTGCATACATACCTAAATTTATATAACTGTCTACATATTGGTTTTTCAGGCAATCTGCGGCAGATAACAAAGATCAGTAAGTCCGAATACTTTCGATTCAAATGTATTTATATATAAATCCAAAATCAAGTTTTATGCTTAGACATAAATGTATATAAACGAACAACGCGAATCAAACAATTTCATAAGCACAAATTCGTTCAACTTTAAATTTGAAACTTTTTGAATTTTAAGAGCTTACATTTAAAAGATTCAAAACTAAAACTCTGTTATGATTCTGTATCGGTCGGTAATTCAGCGTATTCTCCAACTCAGTTACATTCTCGAAGAATTTTCGAACTAAACAGCCAAGTTATTGTATTTTATATAGTCATTTGAGCGTTTAACATGAACATTGAATCCTAAATTATTTCTGCATACCTACAATAGATTAAAACTATTTGAGTCTCACTTAATAATAATGAAATATAATTAAAAATAAGAAATAATAATGAAATACATTTGTACGGCCAGGTAATGGGCAATGGGGTCTGATGGGCAATATGTTATATCGTTAGAAAAAAGAACAACTTAGAGCGGGGTTTCGGGCTGCAACAGTCCCCAGCCTTTAGGCTTAGTGTATGTCTCATGTAAAGACCAAAGCTTGGGCAAAGATAAATCGTTGTTTTAGTATATCGAGAACGGCCCCTCAAGGTTACCTTGGCCTTTTATACTTTAATGCATTATGTGTGACCAAAAAAATTCATATTGTTAAATTTATGATGCAGAGAAATTTTGTAGGTATCACTACGGGAACTATTGCAAATTCTGTGCACGCGTGATGGTAAAAAAATTAATGCTAGAATCAAAAAAAAATAAATCTCGAATTAATTCCATTACTAATTGATTCCAAAAATGAATATGCATACCACGAGATACATTTACAATGGATTATATTTTTCTGGATTATATATTTACATAATTTTTATTTTAAACAAAAACGCTGATAGAATTAAATCGAGGAGTAGAGAGTCAATTCCACCCGCAGAGATTGTTTGATATTGCAGTTTATTTTAAATAATTTTAATTTAAGACAAAAACGCTTATAGAATTGAATCGAGGAGTGGAGAGTTAAATCCACTTGCAGAGATTGTTTGCTAATGCAGTTTATTTTAAATAATTTTAATTTAAGACAAAAACGCTGATAGAATTGAATCGAGGAGTAGAGAGTTAAGTCCACTTGCAGAGATTGTTTGCTATTGCAGTTTATTTTAAATAATTTTAATTTAAGACAAAAACGCTGATAGAATTGAATCGAGGAGTGGAGAGTTAAATCCACTTGCAGAGATTGTTTGCTAATGCAGTTTATTTTAAATAATTTTAATTTAAGACAAAAACGCTGATAGAATTGAATAGAGGAGTGGAGAGTTAAATCCACTTGCAGAGATTGTTTGCTATTACAGTATATTTTATTATGCAGAGAATAGCATCTGAATTTTCTGAAATAAATTGTATTCGAATTTTTAGTATAATCAGCCAAGTTAAGTTGAATCGACTCAATTTTATTCTGGTTTGATTTGCCACCAAAAAATCTATTTTTAGTAATTATATGTACGACCTCGTATGTGTCCATAGGAGGTTAATTTTCCTTAAGGAATTTCTCCCCGCTAAGCAACATTTACCCACCTCTCCTCAGGCCTGGTACTCCCTGTATTCCGTAGGGCGTGCCGAAAATTTTATCAATTATATATGAGCAAAATTACGAGAAAAAAGCTGGATAAAATGGGGAAAGTTGACGAAAAATGGCGAAACTTACTGGTTACCCACCTAGTCGTGCAAAACCCACCACCCACTCTCCCTACAGCAGGAACTATCTACCCCTTAACCTGACAGACTTGCATACCTATGATGTATTTAATTTGTGGTTACCCACCTAGTCGTGTAAAACCCACCACCCACTCTCCCTACAGCAGGAACTATCTACCCTTAAGCTGATAGACTTGCATACCTATGATGTATTTAATTTGTGGTTACCCACCTAGTCGTGTAAAACCCACCACCCACTCTCCCTACAGCAGGAACTATCTACCCCTTAACCTGACAGACTTGCATAGCTATGATGTATTTAATTTGTGGTTACCCACCTAGTCGTGTAAAACCCACCACCCACTCTCCCTACAGCAGGAACTATCTACCCCTTAACCTGACAGACTTGCATAGCTATGATGTATTTAATTTGTGGTTACCCACCTAGTCGTGTAAAACCCACCACCCACTCTCCCTACAGCAGGAACTATCTACCCTTAAGCTGATAGACTTGCATACCTATGATGTATTTAATTTGTGGTTACCCACCTAGTCATGTAAAACCCACCACCCACTCTCCCTACAGCAGGAACTATCTACCCTTAAGCTGATAGACTTGCATACCTATGATCTATTTAATTTGTGGTTACCCACCTAGTCGTGTAAAACCCACCACCCACTCTCCCTACAGCAGGAACTATCTACCCCTTAACCTGACAGACTTGCATAGCTATGATGTATTTAATTTGTGGTTACCCACCTAGTCGTGTAAAACCCACCACCCACTCTCCCTACAGCAGGAACTATCTACCCTTAAGCTGATAGACTTGCATACCTATGATGTATTTAATTTGTGGTTACCCACCTAGTCGTGTAAAACCCACCACCCACTCTCCCTACAGCAGGAACTATCTACCCTTAAGCTGATAGACTTGCATACCTATGATGTATTTAATTTGTGGTTACCCATCTAGTCGTGTAAAACCCACCACCCACTCTCCCTACAGCAGGAACTATCTACCCTTAAGCTGATAGACTTGCATACCTATGATGTATTTAATTTGTGGTTACCCACCTAGTCGTGTAAAACCCACCACCCACTCTCCCTACAGCAGGAACTATCTACCCTTAAGCTGATAGACTTGCATACCTATGATGTATTTAATCTGTGGTTACCCACCTAGTCGTGCAAAACCCACCACCCACTCTCCCTACAGCAGGAACTATCTACCCCTTAACCTGACAGACTTGCATAGCTATGATGTATTTAATTTGTGGTTACCCACCTAGTCGTGCAAAACCCACCACCCACTCTCCCTACAGCAGGAACTATCTACCCTTAAGCTGATAGACTTGCATACCTATGATGTATTTAATTTGTGGTTACCCACCTAGTCGTGCAAAACCCACCACCCACTCTCCCCACAGCAGGAACTATCTACCCCTTAACCTGACAGACTTGCATACCTATGATGTATTTAATTTGTGGTTACCCACCTAGTCGTGCAAAACCCACCACCCACTCTCCCTACAGCAGGAACCATCTACCCCGTAACCTTATAGACTGGCATACCTATGATGTATTTAATTTGTGGTTACCCACCTAGTCGTGCAAAACCCACCACCCACCCTCCCTACAGCAGGAACCATCTACCCCTTAACCTGACAGACTTGCATACCTATGATGTGTTTAATTTGGAGCTTTGACAGTTTGACAGCACGCCAGCCCCTCAGGGTTACTTAAGTTTTTACGCTACAAAAATGAATTTACAGTCATTAACCTTATATTTTTTATCTTATTTTAGATCGAAGAAATGCAAGTAAGTAAATCATTTGAGTTTACGTTTTTCTTTAACTTTTCGAATACTAGTTCAATTGTGAGACTTTATACGCATGGTTTTAAAAACAATTTATAGTAATATCCAGATCAATTTTCAGGTTTTAAATTGTATTTCTTACTTATATTTTGATACAATTTTCGTGTATTTTTCTGTCAAAAAATATAATATAACAGGAAAAAAATTAAAAGAATTAGCGTTTTTCTTAACTCCGTTTTACTGCTTTGGGAACACTTGTTATATCGGTGCGTTAAGCCTTTTGAACGCGCATATTTCCCAATATAAGCTGTGTTATAAGTAATCGTTAAAGCATAGGCAGCCGTGCGCTCGATTATTTGAAGCATTACAGTTTGTGACAAGTTCAAAGGAGTGCGGTAGCATGCGTAACTGAGTTGCTGTGCGAACAAACCCTTGAACACACAGCTTTGTATGCTACAACTAACTTATAACATAGCCTGCAGTGCGTTCAAAGATTTGCCTGCACGGATTTAAATATATAATCTACGTTGCAAGACCCCTTGTGATATATTAACCGTATTTATTATAATTATGTCATATTGTTTGATAAGGTGTGTTTAATTTCTTACAGCTATTTAGTAGCACATATACCTAAGCTTCACAGCCGCTGCAAGAAATATAAAGATAAAATAACTTTCAAGAACCATGTTTAGCTGTAATTATCCGATATAAT
>JASANE010002333.1:0-78366 GCA_030248225.1 Trileptium ribeirensis | reverse complement strand
ATGTACATCATTAGTTAGTATGGTACTTAGATTATTATGCTTTTATCAGGTGCTGACACTACAGAATTTTATTATGACAATCGTATTGACAATTCATTCTTATTTTCACATCTGATGCCTTTAAGTTTTGACGCATACCTATCTCCTACATCTATACGTATACACCTGTCTCTAATGTTTCTGCTTTCGAAACAGTCTTATATTAAAGCAAAATTAGTACCAATCTTTGCGTTATTAACAAAAACAGATAACAAGAAAACTGATTTGGCTAAAGTGTTCTAAGGACAAAATCATATACGAGAAATATCCTAATCGAGAAATACATTTACTAAATAATAAGCGAGCTAGGATTAGCAATTTGGTTGCAAAATGTCGTGGTTGTTGCTGCTGCAAGCTACTACTTGAGAATATTTGGCGGTATGTGGGTCAAACTATCAAAATCTATGTGCCTGCTCGCTGCAATCGTATTTAAATTGTCTTCACGCACACTGAGCTAGGCAATAATGTGTTTGAAACATCGAATTTGGATTAAAATTGTTGGAAATTTTGCCTTAATTAAACAATTATTTATGGCCTTCTATGTGGCATATGTGTTCACAATGCATGTACAACTTATATCGAGGTCCATTACTGTGTTTGTTTCTTCATTGTCAAGAATTTTGCTGCAAAAATAGCGCAACATGATGTTGCCAAATCAAGCTGACTACTGCAGTTGTCACTTATATCTTAGGATAAATAATGTGAATAACCTTAAGGTTTGATAATGACTGTTTCGCGCATATTGAACCGATATGGACCACTTGTTACTCTTGAGTTTATTATTGTGTGGTTTAAACTGGTTGGCTGATGTTTCTAAATCCAATGCTCACAAAGGATTATATACAACATCGGCTCAGTTCGTGCGAGATCGGGGACTATAGTACTCGTCCGAAGAACATAATAATAAATCTTTTGTATTGTACATACATATCTTTGCCTTGCTATTGTAAACATTTCAGTTTTTTACTAAAAGTTGGGCTGTTTTTTTCTAAAAATATATAATACTAAAAAACTTACATTATATATTCCTATTATAGTTTGTTTCTGCCACAAAGTCTAACTTTACAAGCTTGACTTTTTATTTATAGAGGCCTGATGCGTAGACTAATTTTTGACACAATTATCAAATGTTATACTGTTATAGAAATTGTATCTATTTACTATATACATATAAGGCTGTGTTGAGATTGCGTCTCATTCTATATGATCTGTGCCGATCCGATTTGCGCTCATGTTTCATCCGAAACTAGCAAATTCTGTGCTTACCATGTTGCTGAATATATATGCATTTTTCAAACTGCACCGTTTGGTTCAAATCCGAAAAATTTGTGCATGCTCAATCGGATGAAATGACATAGGACCGAATCAGATGTATTTCAAACTATACAAATTACGCGTGGTAATAAAATTGGATCGGTTCGAACGAAATGTAAATACGGCCTCTCACGCGGAACACTATCAATTATGATAGTATTTGAAAGGTAATGTCGCTCAGCTCAGGTCTTACCGATATTTACGTGGTTCATTTTGATATATTTCCTTTTTATGCCTTGGTCGCAAAGAGTACCATGGTTATGTACAGTTAATGCTTCGCTACAGCCTTTAATGCAATAGCATGCTTTCCTGTCACATAGCTAGTCGGGGCATAAGCGAACCTAGCGGTTGTCACGAAATCGAAATGATTTAAAGTTGTATAGCTCTTTACTTTAATCGAATTATATTGTAGCTTAATTAGTTAACAAATTGTCTTATGCTCCAAATGAGATTGTGGCACTATGCGGATACAGTCAAAAACATTCGGCTAGACGAATTTTCTCACTAGCATGACTTGCAAAGGTTGAGAAGGTTGCTATGCACGACGGCTACCTGTATACGGTAAAATGACAACACTCATAATTACTTTTGAATTATCTTGCAAAAAGATACTTAAATTTATTCATTTTAGCATTTTGGAAGGATATTAAACGACCCGACAATTCTAATTATATTTTCTTATATCTAGGAAATTTGAGTCGAAAGTGGCATAATTTTCACGGATTCCCAAAATTTTCATCAAATAATTCATATATGTTGCCGTTCACAACTGTATGCAGTAAGCATTTAATTTTGTTTATTCTGTGGAAATGGTGTACAGCGAACGTCTTCTGCATGTGCTAACTGCAACTAAAATTTAACCTAAAATGGCAACAATATTTATCCAGTAGCCATTGCGAGTTTAAAGTATCAAATTTTTGGTCATTTCAATAACGTTATAAATTATACTAGCGTACACAGTTAGGTTACATCGAAACAACACATCTAGCTTAAATTTGGCAGAAATTCTTTGAACATATTAGGAGCACTTTGCTGGTATGTAAACCTATCTGTTAGATCATAAATTTTATCGTCTTTTCAAGACTACACTCAAGCGGCAACATACGGCATATTATTATCTTCACACATGTGGTGCCTCCGTTTTGTCTATACATTGTTGAGATACCAAAAACGAGATAATTTGGTTGGAATGTAACTCCAACGTAATTGGGGGAAAGTGCATTTTTTATACAGTGGATCACATCTTAGATGCATATTTAATGTTTTGAAATAAATCAGGATTTTTAGTTCAATTAAGTCGTTAAAGTGGAACAAAACATAGTACCCCGTATTAGTGCAAAACTTTCAGGCTATTATGATTGTCCATTTTTTATTATATATAGCTACGATACAACTGGTGGTCTTTTTAGCTTAACTTTCGACGGTTACTTAGAGTTATTGACGATTGGAAAAACATCAGCGGTTTATATAGCTAAAAGTGTGTTTTTACACCAAAATAATCAAATGATGGGGATGTGACGTCATAACACTTCTACGGTTCAGTACTTTGTAAACTGGTGACTTTCAAAAACCTTTTGCTTTATATTTAATAAATTAGACTGTATATATATGAACATCATAGTACGACCGCAGCATTATTATTCTGTTATAAAATTGAAGTTATACATACGCATTGTATTCTACTTAAACGGTTTTAACGCTTGAAGTCATGGTTATTTTATTGCGAATTTTTATGTATCTACAAGATCACTGAACATAATTCAGTGACTTAAACACAGCGATTTATTGCTTTTCGCAGGATTAGAAAACGTTCTATTTAGTATCTCTTTTACTCGCTGTATTTACTGGCTCGTGAAATATATATTTTGGTTTCAACAGCTGATATTAAACCCGATATGAACCTGATATGTGAATATACCCGGTTTTGTTAATTGTAAGAATTGTCAAATGAAACATAATATCTTACCGTACATCTCATTTCAAAATCATAATGAAAATGCCCGCCTGGTTTCCGGGAAAGCGTTACTTCACTTCTGCTGTCGTTACTATCGCTACTCCCGTCTTGCTTACCTTGCTGTGGTGGTGTACTTCGCTGGGCAATAATTAAAGCGCCGCATAACGTTTTAAGGTGTCTGGCGTTGTGCAACGACTTTTTGCGCCTAAATTCGTTGCCCGGAAAATTACAGTAGGTGGCTTTGACTAGTAGAACGGCCGCTATTCCAAATGTTGCGGAAGTGGTATTTCGCTTGCCAATATTTAAGTGCAACACAATATTTAAGGTGTATACTGGTTTGCAGAAACTTTATCTTTAAATGTTTGCATGGAAATATACAATATGTGGATTTGATTGATGAAATTGCCGTCTTAACAAACGCTGTGGTGGCTTTATTTCAACAACAAATTTGCAATTCTATACGATACAACATATTAAAGGGTATTCCTATGATTTCATACGACTGTGTCTGTGAAATGATTGCCCGGGAATGCACAATTAGTACATGATTTTGTTTGTACAACCATCTTTTCTCAACATACACCTTTTAGCTGTCTTAATTTTTTGGCTTAAATATTGTGTGCAGATAAAGTGAATAATTCTCAGTAACAAACAATTCAATTATTAAAATAAACTCTTGGCCTTATACGTATCGAGCATGTGTCTTTAACGAATACGGGAGGATTACCATCCGCGCCGGTGCTGACGGTGCGGCTAAAAGATGAAACTTTTAGGATTATAAGCAAAATATTTGGCAGATCGTTACAAGTTTTAATAAAAATATTGAGAATTTTCGACATTGATGAAAATTTATAGTTTCTGTCGCACTCCTTTCACACCCTCACCGCAACTATTTAACCTCCCTAAGCCGATGGTATGGTATCATATGGCATCGAGCAATATTTTTAAATGTTGAAAGATAGTTCCCAATGTATCGCCAAAATCGTAATTCGCTGAGTTAATGCAAGTCAACATTCCACTTTGAATAAATGGCAGCGCAACCGCTACACAAACCTGGTACAATACGTTTGAACACATTTAAAGTTCCGGTTGCCTGAATATTTTTGATACGACAATGCGGTGCCATTCTGTAGTGCAGCACAGCTGCAGTTAAATATTGAGCAACTATGTTAGTCAATATTTTTATGCGTCGCTGAAATATATCGATCCATACATTGTAGGATCACCAATGCGTCGTCGCTAACCTAATTGATTGCCCTTGGGTCTGCTTAGATAATATATCAATAATATTTGACAAAACGTGGTTTGATAGCTGTAGTTCCTGAACTAATGCGGCGGTCACTTTATAATGTCTTCACTGGTACTTTTGTCCCCTGCATTGGCGACCTTAACTTTTATACTGTCATGGTCACATTCATGACGTAAATTAATTTTTGAGAGCATGGGACGCAACCCTAACTGCTACATTTTTTCTATGGTGTCGTACATACCCTTAGGTATTAGTTTCGCGTTAATAAACGTAACGGACATAGTCTGCAGCTAATGTGATATAATAGTGAATTATGCTGTTTTGTGTTTTAATATTGATATTTGTATCTAGACCATACGTATATTGACAACATTATGCCGGACACAGTCAGTAAGACTAGGAAGAAGACACGGTGTCCTGGACAGCGTCGAAAAGTGGCAATATCCTGACTAACTACTCCTGAAAAATCTGTAAAATCATAGGTGCGTCTAAGAGACTCTGTTCTCGAGAGTGTGCGTGACACTGTGCGGAGTACATAGATGCTAAACGTTGGGGACATTATACCATGAACTACGTATAAAAAGCAGATATATACGATATATACCCATTCCTCACTATGTGGTATCCAAGCTTACCCGTCATCCAGTAATCAGTACACTGTTATACTACTTCATATAAGATACACCGTAACGTTCAAGTTTGAAAATCACGATTTGGCGTTTTTAATCACTTTGCTGGTTATTGGAAGATATACTATCCATATGAAATTTGCACAGTTTGATAGCAACACATATAAATTAAGAAGGAAGAAAACAGAAATATTGATGATTCTAGTCGACAAATATGTTTTGGTGGGGTTTATACTCTCGCCAAATTGACGTTCATTATCCTATGAAGCCGCCAGTTTATACATTGTAAATACACCATAATCAATATGTTTGGATATCGCTCACCCTACTGAGACACCTATTTCATATAATAGCCATGTCGTTGCACCTGAGATTGCTTGTGTATCGACTAGTTAATATAGAACATAGAGATCTACATAGCTCTTATGATTCTTTCAGCCTGTGTTAGATAAAAATATCAGTTTCAAAGAATGTTTTCTACCGAGGGCATTGGTAAGCTTCATATTCGACCAAAACAAGCTGGTCTACTGCTGACTGAAGACTCTAAAATTAAGAAGGTACAGATTACAACACAGGGTATGGATGGATCTTCAGCAACTTAGCATACCCCATCTACGTAGGCCAGTATATCTCAGCCTAAGTGTGAGTGTCATATGTCAGTGAACGACGGTTATCGCTCACTAGCGAAAATTCTTAAATTAGCTATTACGCCAGCATTTCATTTAAGTCGACGAAATGTCTTTCAGACGTAATTTGATTACTTCAATTATTTGAATGCTAACATATTTTTTGATTTTTCTAAATGAATGGTCCTGGGTTAAATAAATGATTATCGATAATTTCGTGTGTATCACTTGACTGGTTTTCTTTTATTAAGGTTTAAATTACAGCGAAGCACCATCCACTGATAGAGAATATGGCAAGGATAAATGATTTATGTTACTGTTTTTTTTAACATTAGGACGCTGCAGTTGAGACTAATTTTGCAATATTTTAGTTCGCTGAGCAGTTCAGGGATGTAAATTTATAAAGTATTAGGGTCGTCGCTACTTAATTCTATATCTATTTTTAAGTCAGGATTGTCTTTTATGCTACAGCTGTTTCAGGGATCCCAAATTTTTAAATATTTGTTCAAAATGCAACTTGTTAAAATTTTGATTCGGCCACCAATTACGGCACGCCACTGCGACAATGATAACAGAAACCAATCGGAATATCATTTTTCACGGTGGTGTAATCTGTTATTGAGATGGTTCGTCATAATTTGATTTGTTTGTTACACGCGAAGAGTCATGAAGTCATTATAATGGTGTATGAATTTTAAGTGATGTTAACGAATAGAAAGACCAAGAGTCGATGATGCTAAACAGTGTGACAATTTTCAGCTTCTCATTGTTTTCGGCCGCGCTATATCGCCGTCATTTTTGGCCTTGCATCTCAGGTTTATTAACCACATTGTGGGCTATCAACATGACCCAGCCCCATCATTTTTTGAACCTCTGGCTTAGAGCTCTACACTGCCATTGGATCATTAAATCCAGTGTTCCATGTTTTTGAAACAACAAATTAAGACTCCCAAGTTGTTGACTACAAAATTCGGAGCCCTCTGTCCCTGGCAATGAAATTCAGACCACTACTTTTGAAAGGAGTGGAATGTTTTTGTTAAACATTCGAAAAAAATTGATTATGAACTCTTGATAAAGATTGTTTTTGGGGCTGTCTTGATGTTGTATTCAGCATCTGAGCATATATTTTGTGTTTCCGGATAATTATCAACTTGTATAATTTTTTATAAACATGCCACAGGCGGAAATCTTTGCACATTGCATATATATGCACCCGGAACCTAACAAAAAGTGGTATAAATCATTTTGAGTGGTGAACATCAGTAGTCTGTCGTCACTAGGCACAAAATGTTACATTTTGACACCCTGCTTACAATGTCAGGTAAAAGGTAGCACGCACAGTAATAATGGTAAAACTGTCAAGATAAAAATAAGCAGCCTAGCACATTATCGAAGGAAAATATTTGGAAAACAAATTGAGGAAAAATGAAACTCACAAAAATTAAGCACAAAAAAGCGCAAGATTGTTTGTATAAACGCAGCGATCTCAAAACAGTTTCGTTATAACTCGAAAACAGCCATATATAGACGAAATATACACATTTATGTCAGTTAATGTTATCTTGTACATTGTCAATACTAAGGCACCACAACGAATGGGAATATATTTATATCAACTTCCTAACTAAAATATTTCTCAAGGCACCACAACGAATGGGAATATATTTATATCAACTTACCTAACTAAAATATTTCTCATTTTGTTTGGCGTTCATTCATCGATATGGGTAAAAGGCCGTAAATCATGTTTTAATGAATCATAAACGGTAAATAATTGATGATGTTCGTTTGTTTGGATAGCTTATTTGTTTTTTGAGTAGGCGTAGGGCTGTTAGGTTTTGTGTGAGTAGGTATGTGTTTGTCAAGTAACCATACAATCATGTTAAGCATATCTTTGACACATTAAGCGCAGCAAGATATATGTGTTTACGACCTCATTGATACACGTATTTGAATGCGTTGTTCAACTACACATATCAGTTTCTCAAAAGTTACAGTGTAACAGAATGAGCGTGGCATAATTTTGTTTAATCGCCTGTAACAGGCTGTGTTTGTTAGATATACTACTCTAAAACCACTTCAACCCTGAATCTGTTGGAAATTCTAAAACCTGGTCGACCCTAAGAAATTCGAAAACAACTGACAAAGCATCAAGTATTTCTGCTGGTCTCTAGATAGCCCAACCAATGAATTCATCTTGCCGGAAAACCTATATAGACAATTCTTGATGAATTGTATGCAATACGTAACCAAGCAACTGAAAAAAGACTATATTCTAGAAATCGAGTTCAGTGACACTAAGCCCATTAAAACGCAATGAAAAGACATGAAAAATGCACATCTGACTCTAGATAAACCAATCTTTGTATTCTGCATACCGATAAACCTCTATATGAACCATTTTTGATACCATGTACCAAACTCCTAAACAGTTACTATTTTCTGAAAATCGAATTCACTGACCCTAAACCCAGTGAAAACGTCTGAAAAGGCATACTCGCGCTGGTCTTCAGATAACAGTCTATCGGTAAACTTATATAGATAATTCTTGATGACCTCAATACGCAATCAAGTAACGGAAAACAGACTATATTCTGGAATCAGGGTTCATTGACCCTAAACTCATTGAACACCCATAAAAAGCTTGAAATATGCACGCTGGACTCAATATAACTAAATAATTGTATTCAGGCTTCAGAAAAACATATATATAGACCTTTCTTGATACCTGCACGCAATACATAACAAAACAAAAGAAAATGGGCTACATTTCGAAAATCGGATTCGTCGAGAGTAAAACCCTCGAAACCCCATGAAAAGGTATAACATACACGTGTTGATACACGTGTTTGAATGCGTTAGTCATTTAAATATTTAATTTATTTCCAAAAAGCGGTGGATAATCAAATTTTAGATATTTAAGAAGTGTTTGAAAAAGTATGAGTCTTGCTTTGTTAAGGGAAATAAATTATAGATAGCTGTAATGTTCGCGGCCTAAATGACAGTCTCATAGTTAAACATGGCAGATGTATTAGGGACCCCTCTAAAGTTATTAGCACCCAAAGGTTGTGTTATTTTGTGGCTTTAGATATGGGCATCGCAAGCTCTTTTAATGCTGAGCGGCTGTTAAAAAATTAGAGGTGTCGGTCGTTTACCTTCGTTTTATTATAGCATCATCGGTTAAATTTTTCACGTTTGTCAGTAAAAAAGTGTGAGGAGCAGGTCCAAGCTAAAAAATTAATTTCTTGTAGCAACGGTTTTCAGAATAACCTTGAAAATTACTATCGAGAAAAATTTTAGAAAATTTTGATTGCTAAACAGTACGATTACGACATTTTAAAAGTATGAGCTATAAAATATGGCAAAAGTATGACCAGCACAGAAATTGTTTGGCTAATTTGCACATAGATCACCATCAGCCAGAAGTTACTGATGCTGACAAACAGGCGAACAAAGTTTTTATATTTGGCTATGTATACCTTCGGTCTCTGACTCTATGAGTTAACTGTTGTGTAATCCAGTGATAAAACATTATATGGCCGGCTGACGTTAGGGATCCTATTGGTGACTTTGGGAAGTGACTCATCTTTCACACTTTTGTCCTTGACGAAACTGGGTGTACGTTTAAGGCGTACATAAATGAATATGTGTTTCAAAAAGCAGATGTACTATATTATTATTTTATCATACATTGTATTGTACTATCCTTGTCCCTTTACGCTGTTCAGAAAAGTTTCCAGTTGTGAACTAGATGTCCTCGCGCTGGCAATTTAATAAACTTCAGCTTGCCAAAGCGATTTAGCGCAGAAATTTGTATTCCACACTGATTTCTGTGGTCGTTTCTACTATTTAATCAATTAAAATAAAAGCAGATTTTTCTATTGTCGTGGGTCATAAATTTCTATCTATAGCCTAGTATTTTCTACACGCGGAATTGAACAATGTAATGGCAGAATGTTTCTGAAGTCATAAATGTATCAATATGTATATGCTTTTGAATAATGTCAATTCAATATATATGCTAACATGTATTTATATTAATATGTATATAAGTATATATATATATCTGGTACATTCATTGATGTGAGCTAGGTGAAACCTTTGTAGTTGCCGCCAGTTCAACTGACGAACTTTAAAGTTTATTTCTGTGAGTTTTACTAAACGGTTAAATCTAAAATGGTGCCATGCTTATCTCAACCGGCGTCGCAGCAACACGCAACAATCACAATTTCACCTTCCTTGAGTTGCAAGTTCTGAAATGTTGTAATCGATAAAGCATGATTCGTGATAGCTTTCATTGAGCATCTGAAAACCGACAGATAAGCAATAAATATGATATTATACGCGATGGTTTTTGTCTGTTTGTCTTCACGATTTCGCGAGATCTACGCTTCATGATTGATTCGTGCCTACACTTTTATATAACGATCCAACCGTTCAGCGATATGAATAAAGATATGAATTTTGATTAAGAAATAATTATAGCGGAATGAAAATGAAAATAATAATATAATTTCATTGTGTTGGCATCTGGCGCTGTTGGAATGATTTGGTTTTAGTAAATATTATCATTGAAATTCGACACAATAACAAGTTATTTACTTTTGTACTTCTTCAAGGTGGCTGAAGAATTTTAAGAGAAAATGTAGTTTATTTCAGATGATGGCAAGTTCGTTTCGTTTAAGCATTTGTTCAAGTTGATATTCTTTAAGATTTACAAAACATTATTTTCTAGTAATATAGAATATTAAGGTAACAGCAAGTTATCATTTAATAGTCTTATCATAAACATAAATATGTCAAAGCATTATGTTATTTTAGTGGACGGTATGGAAATGACATTTTAAAATTCATTGTTACGTACCCTACACATATGTGGTTAATCCAGATGGTATTAATATTGTTAAGGTTTGTTTAATAAATCATTGAAGAAATTACAAAATCTCTAACACATTACAGTAGTTTTAGGAATCGCACAACATACAACACATGAAAGACGCAATTCAGAGAATTTTTAGTCACATCAAATTTTAGATCAAGATTGAAAAATATCAATCTCATATTCTGAAACTAAGGAGTGTAATTATATTTGTACCCAATAGCTATAACTGGCTGATTTAATTGTGTTTCCTCTCCTTATTTTAATGCAGCTATTTTTACTGGTTGTTCACTTTTGCAAAGGCTGTGTAAATTTCATGTACTAGAGCATTTTATTATAAATGTAAAAAATTAAAAAAATCAGCTCCTCTGAAATTGGCTTGCTTTCCGTCTTAAAATAGAATCGTGCATGCGTGAATTGTTGTTACCAAAATTAACGGTTTATACAAATACGAAACTTTAATGTTTTGCAAACAAAAAAAAATTGATAGTATGAAAGCGAATACTATCACAGAATTTGTAGCAGATAGAGCCACATGATTTTTACAATATCTGGCGACAATGAGTGTTACGTCTACAAGTGTATGAATGTGCGATTCGCTTCGATTCAGAAAGGGTCTGGAGACAGGGAGGACGCTTCGCTTCAGGAATATGTCTGGGGTCGGCTATGTAGTTCGTCCCCTAAGAAATATGGCTAGTTGGTCAATAATGAATGTATTTTTCGAAATATGTCAGGTGTACTCTCCCAAAATTTGCCATGTTAATCAATTATGTACACATAGGTATAGTTGCCTGGAGGACGGATATTTAGGTCGATCCTTTAAAAATCTAGCAAGTCGGTTATGCATGTATGTATACATAAGTTCATAATAATCAGCATGCACATAACCGTACAAGACGGTTATTGCAAGACGTACTATGCCCCCCTTTCCCCAGAATTATTCGATTGTGTTGCCCCTTCCCTAGAAATTTCTTCGAGTTCGCGCACTACTGTGTATGCATTGTATGTGTTTATATACATACTACTACTCAATTAAGATCCAGTGTTCAGCTTGCTGTTATGGTAACCGAATCTTGTTGAAGTCTCCCATTACGAAGTTCCACAGTTGTTCTTACAATGTCTAAAATTACACTATAAAGCCGTATTGTAGATAAAAATTACCTGACACTTCTTGGGTACTCTTAGAACCCATTAGTTTGTAAATGTTCAGGTGTTTTTGCTAGATTAGATGCATCCAGTAATTTTCTGTGTACTCGTCGTAGAACGCAGTAATTACCGAGTAACTTGAAAACTGCTAGGTGCTACTAAGCTGTACGCACACACTAGCCCACCAGGTATATGCAATCAGGACCAAGTAATTGCAATTTTTGACGACAAATTTTATCTCATCAGTCAGTTTTGTATTCGACCATCTATAATACATAACCTGTTGCAGTCAGGGAAGATTTTGTATACTACAAGGTTCATGTTTCGACTGTAACTCTGTGCTCATAGTGTGGTACCTAGTTCTAAAATTAGATTATCTGTTCGTACTAAACATAGTTAAAAAGAGTCAAATCGTCCACACAACACATTAGAAATTTTTAATAGTGCTCTTCTATTTTTCGCATTACGAATCATACAACAGCTTTCTATTATGTTAGAATCAAAACACAAACTAAATTCCTTCTTTAAATCACTGTTGTCGAATCGATCAAAAAAAAATCTATATTTCGGTAAAATCTAAATATATCACAGCTAACAAATTGCGACAGTTCCACAATGAATGATAAAGGCAACTCCTTAAACTAGGCGATACCTATAGCAATTCGATTTGTATAAAATAAAAAGTTTGACGATGCAGAAAAAATAAAGAGACTACAACTATGTGCACCGAGTTATGCCATATGGCACGACGGGCTCCGCAATATCAGCATTTCCATTTTCTTTTTTCGTTTGGCTCATTCATTTTATTTCCTCGACAGGCCATAGAATTATGGTTTTTCTGCTTCAGTTGTCACTAAATTTATTATAGTTTATCATTCGATAGTTGAAAAGACAAAGTTTTAATTTACGTTAAGTACTGCGGGACACTATTTGATTTAACACGAATAAATCATTTTTCATGAGTGCACGCATTGACTGGGTATCTATATAGCTGTTTTATTGACACTTTGTTTTTGCAAAGTTGTTTACAAACAACTTGTACTATTTGGTATATACGGTTATATGCAAAAAAACAAATGTACATAGAGTGCTTATAGTGGAAATTCCCTTACAGTGAAATGTTAGCTTGTTTCCGGTCTAATTGCAAACACTAAAATAAAGTTGCATATCGTAAAAAATATCTTTATAGTAAATGATTTGATCCGCCCCAAGCGAGTTTACTATATCTTTCCACTGTATCCATGAACTGGTCATACAGCATGCAAATATATAATCATGAATCTTCCATAATAATAGAAATTGTGACTATGAACTATCCATACATTAAACAATGTATATACCATGAGCTGTATATAATGGATTAATCATGTCCTAGGAATATGGGTCAACGATGGGTTCCGAAACTAGCATTTTTAAGTACTCTACCTACAGTCTCTAATGAGTAGGAATTTGTTGAGATGAGACATCGCACGGTCGAACGAAAGATAAAATGTGCATTCACTATTATATGTGGGGTTACTCACCTTTATTCAGCGAATTTGATTGTCATACCGCTTAAGGAGTTATGACAATATTTCTGGCTGTTCTCGGATTGTGCATTATGGTAAGAGATGAGTATTAGCATTAGCACGTGACTAGAGACAGGTTATACGAGTTAAAGTCAGCTTATTAATACACATATAATAAAACTTTTGGGCTCAAATGTTGTTGTGAACCCCCTTGAAAAATTATGAATGTTCTAAACTAAAGGCTAAAAGTGACTTCCTCTACAACTCTCGATGTGTAAAATTTTGTTGCGAGTTAGGCGTGATGAGCAATCTGGACAAAACCAATCCGCTATGTAATGACCGAACTGGAACACGATTGTAGAGAAAGATAAGCTAAAGCGTTCTTACAAGGGGTAGAGGAGTACTCGCTGTGGGTGGTACAAAGCCCGCGCCGAAGCTGTGCGTAATGTTTTGGTAATTATTGACAAAATATTAGAAAATTTAAAGCAATATTGGGTAAAATGGTAAAATTATAAGGGAAAATTGTAGAGATAGGGGAACATTTTTATTACCAGAACTCCCCGCACCAACTCTCTACTCTCCACGTCCTTGGACACCTGTGATGATAGGTATGACATGCAATCTAATCAAACTCAATGTGGTAATGTCCGAGCGGCTCGAAAATTGGTTAACAGTATGCTAGGCCTTCGTTCAACGTTCAACCTATAGTCTTTCTGTTTTACGATTTAGTTTCAGAGGTTCGCGACAAACAAAAATACATGTGATCCACTGCATGTAAACAAAGCAATTAGTGGGCAATATTATCTCTTCTTTTCTCGACTATGGCCATTTTAGCAAAGAGGCTAGAAATTTGCGACTGCTATAAACTACTGCTAAACCCAAATTACTGTGACAATTTCTGTTGAGCAAAATAAAAATTAAGCAATGTAGGATTTGTCAGTAGCGTTCTTCTCGGTACCTCACGTTTTTTGTTCTGTATTTGTTGTATACTGTTATTTAAAAAATACTAAAAAAGGTATCCTAAAGCTAGCTTCACGTTAAGGAGCAGAGTTAATAAACTTATGTAGTTTTTCGACATAAATATTTTTAGAATGAAACCATTAGAGATTTTGATGTGGGGTCACAAAAGCGATAATTGTCAAGCAAGCCCTACATTTTCTGCTATTTTAAACTTTTAAGCATTTATTACTACCAATTTCAATATGTAAATAGACGAGGTTTTGATCATTTATAAGCATAACAAGCAAAATTTCTCGTCTACATTAAGTATTTAAGATTATCCTGCGAGAGGTGGATGATCTTAAATATATTGTTTTCTGAGCCATCAAATCATGGATAACTTTGTTTTATATATTTACTTTTAACATTGTCTATATATAAAATTTCGTATTAACCGATATCAACGGAGCAAATTCGGTTTGCCTTCGCTTTTGGTATTGAACATCATGATTTTGTTTAGCGATCGAGTGAAATGGCATTGCACAAAAAATGCTAAAAAATGTAAAAATGGAACTTTAGGCCCCTTTAGAGGGATACTACTGTTGCATTAGCCTTTGAAAGTTTCTATTTGTTTATCAAATGTATTAACGAAAACTGTTTCATATTTTCGTGCATACCTGCCATAGTGACAGTGTCTGTGGATGTATCGAAGCGGACTGAGATTTTAAGTTATGAATTTTTGTTCTATGTTCTATTAAAAACTACGATTTTATTTGTCTGACTTTGATCTTTGCGGCTATAATATAGGTATAGTAGCATATCCCAGGGTTTTGAACCCTGACGTCGTTGAATAAATTAGCAAAATAGTATTGCAACATATACACAGCAAACACGGCGGGGCGAAAATAGCGAAATTCTTTTCTATTTAATGCTTCTAAGTGTTCGCATACTTATAGATACGAACTAATGAGTATCTCCACTAACTACTGTCACGGGTTAAACATCTGCTTATTTCTGTGGTTGCAACCAGGCAAGCGTTGTGGTTATGGTCTGCAAGTGATTATGGGCAAAAAAGTTTGGTTCAAATTTTGACAGTGTATGCGATCTTATAACCAGTTTATCGATGACAGTGGTTATATTGCAGTGCGTTTTCCGCGACGAAATAAGAAAATCTTAATTCTACATATAAATAAAAGACTAAAAATTCCAATCCAAACTGAAATAAGAGCAATTATATACACATATATGTATATACGCTGCTTGTATTTTATAAATTACATGCGCGCATGTACATGCATATTCGTTATAGATTGGATTAGAACATGTAGGCGCAAAATAAAAAGTGCTACGGCAGTCCGAGCTGCATGCGTCAGAGTGAAAATATGTACACGAGAATCTGATATATTTTTGGAGCCACTTGGTTGAAGCGGAATAGGCTGAACGATACAGTTTCAATCGACCAAGCACGCTCAGCAAGAAGAAATCCTATTAAATTTATTTACCGATTAATGACACATGTAATCTTTATTAATTGTCATAATTATTTATTTAGACGAGGCTATACGTGTTGCTACGCACGTGTTCTTTCTGTACCAGTTCATTGATTTCAATTCCATGTTTCTTGGTCGAGCGTGCAATGTCAGTTGGATTTTTAAAGTTGATCTGGATTCCTTCCTAAAACGATTACTCTAGCAAACAGATAACATCTATCCATTAATAAATAGATCGGCACACATGAACTGCTTTTCATTTTCGAATTTGAGTGGCATCAATTTGACAAATAGTTGGACGCCGTATATAATATGCTTTTATCTGTCAAGCTTTCTACACCACAACAACCACAACAATACTTATCTAAAACCGGAACTTGGCCATATGTAACAAAGTGGTCAGGGAACGGAATTCGAGTTTAATCAGAAATGGCTGACCAGACTCAGCACATTGAGTTTGGCATACCAGAACAAGCTTAGATCGATTAGCTTAATTATTGATAAACTACTAAACTACCTACTAAAACTTTGGAAACCGTCTGATATTACAGCATATGGCCGCCATTTGATAATGCGGTTGCCTGAGTCTGTGGTCTGTTTGCATACAATGAGCGGCAGTGATATATATATATGTATTTACTGGCACCTAGGCTACATTTAAACAAACAAATTTTACTACAGCCTATGCTGCATTGCACTAATCCGATGTAATCATAATGGAATACGCTACAATCCTTAGCACTGATGAAGTTACCCCAGCTGTAATTAAATCCTTTATCATAGATCCTCCGTGTTCAACACTCAAAAACAGGCATCAACTCACCGAAAGTATAAATATCTAGTTACAATATGATCAACTTCCCGTTTCGAACTTGAGGAATTTCCTTATTCGCACTAGTGCTTCTGCTGTTGTGCTATTAAAAAATCAACAAAATGCTCTTATTTTACTTGTATGGTCATACCGGTATTTGCATAATCTTTATTTGTTATAAAAAACGATGCCTAAAGCAGCAAACTATTGTTTTTAACCCAATTGCGTTCAATTTACACAACAAAACTCTATTGGAGCTGGAGTTACTAAAAATGAAAGAGCTTAATTTTACAGATGCCAAATTATTTTGTTCAACTAAAACTACGTACAGTTATTCACCACTTGTTCACCAGATTATTTTACAAAGTAAAAATTTTAAATCTTGATCTAGTATCATAGCTGATAAATTGCTTGATTCAATCCAATTACAGCGATTTTCAATCAGCTAATGACAAGAACACAATAATGTTTTTATCATTTTTCTCGATATGCGGGCTTCTTCAATCAAATCGTCAATAAGCACTACTACCGCATTCTATGTAGCTCATATGCGTATTTTAATGTCGTCCTTAGATAATTATTTCTGTAAAGTAACGTTACATTTTTAACTGGAACACGATTAAACACGGTTAAGAGGTGTTTTGGACGGTTCGGCCCCTCTGTTTACTTTTGATTGTACATGCTGTTTATAGTATATATATTAATAGGAGTGTTTTAATAAACCTGACATATTTTATGGATAATAGGAACATTGAATTCTCCACCAATCATTTTTCAAAGTGAAAAGTCATATCACAAATCAGTCGTAGAGGCAATTTTTACAGCAAATACAAGATAGTTATATTAAACCAGAACTACAAATCTGGTTCTGCTTTAACTTAAGATGTGAAATGATATCTATCTTTAGTAAATCAAGAGTTTATGATGAACCCTTAAGGAAGAGTTTGACACCTATGTCATACTACGTTATATGTGGTTTTTTGGTGAATCTGTCCATTTTTCTGTCAGTTGACCACCTTTAGTGGGTCAAGTTTCGCAGTTTTGTCCTGTCCCTCTCCCCTACAACTTTCGTCCTGTATACCCACAACTTTTATCCCAAACCCGAAGAGAAAGTTGAAAAAATTTATTTATTATTCGATTTTGGAACTAAAGTTGATTGTGGACAGAACAAATGTTGGAAAGGCAGGACAAAAATTTTGGGTACGTTGCGGCGGAAAGACAAAAAATTGCAGGTGACTAAAAACTAGACCGAGTCATTGTAAAACGTGAACGTAGTGTGACATAAGTGTCACACTCTTTTTTGAGGGTTCATCGTGAACTCTTAATATAATTGACTGGTAATGAACTAACGAAATTTTAAGCGTTAATACTCTGACACAGATTGCTCATAGAGGGGGAGAGGGGGCCCCAACCCTGCCCCACTCGGCGAAAAGTGCTGATCCCACACAGACAGGTCGGTGGACGCCCCCGTCCGGCGCGCCGCCACCCCCCCCCCCCCGCTCCCCGTGGACCCGGTCCATCGCATCTTGCGCTCACGACCCCGGTCCTCGATATATTAATGGATTTAAAGTTGTATGCGACTCGAGCTGATCCACGTTACCGCACTATCTTCGGACTTGTCTTAAGTTGTTACTTGGTTTCTTTAAAAATAGCAGACTAGCGGCCAGAAAGTGTAAAATTTTCAAGCTTTGGCTCGACTCGCACTTCGTGAACCATGTCCGGTTCGATTCGCTTGTTAATACAAGCAGTCCCTACTCGGCACTTGATATAACATTTTCGGCTCAGCTCTTGGTGAGCGGCGTCCCACTCGTCTTGGTTCTCAGCGTAATTATGTTTGGTTCTTGCGATGGCAAACCAGGATTAGCTAGCCTGTTGAAGTTTCTTGATAATCAAAAATTGTAATTCCCGAGTAGCACAAGGAACACAATAGATAATACAATATACAAACCAACTGAGTAGATTTATAAGGTTGTTGCTTTTATACTATTTTAAAGTCGAACCGAGGTAACATCCGGTATGCCTGCAGTCGGTTGACTATTGTACCGGTTATTATAAATAACTATGTGTGTTGTTTTAGAAAATAGGTTTTAAGAGCAGGGCCCACCTTTTAAGAAGTTATTCTATGTTCTTTATTGGCTCGGTTGCACAGACACTAGAGCAGGCGTGGCTAAGCTCGAGCTCTCGGCCTAGACATTAAATTGTCACTTTGTATAGTAGACTACTAGCATACACTGACCGAGGTACGAAGTCCAAGGAGAGGGTAGCGAGGTTGTAGGGAAACGGGAAGCCTTCAGCCTCACAGGAGGGGAGTTAACTTGTGTCGCATGTTTCATAATGAAATTCCTGCTCACTAATGTAAAGTTCGATTGCTCAAAGTGTAACTGGACAATATACCTGGTTTTATCTAACGATCACTAGTTTAATCATTTGACAGTATGAGATAACTGTAACCAAGTATTTTATCGCTACACCTCTATATCATTCATAGGCGTCGCAAGCTCTTCTAAAGTTCAGGGGTCGGCAAAAAAATGGAGCGGGCCGGTTGTTCACATTCATTGTGTATAAGCTGTTCAGTTAATTTTTAACGTTTGTTAGTAAAATGTGGGAGGCCCCCAAAACATATGTGACGCACCCCCGATATCATCGAATCGATGTGACATTGCAACTACATAAAAATAAAACTATTTAGAATAATGGGGATATCATGACATCGTGTCACATAGAGTGCAAAGACTCGGTAATGACAAAATGTAAAGTCTAAAATTTGTCGCCTAGAAGCTAGCTCAACACCTTATGACCAAACACACTGCTTGTGTCGCTATATTGCTTTTTATGTACCCCCAACACGTTTACCCTATAGTGTTTTCAGTAGCAGATTTTTGTAATTGGTGGTACATTGCATTTTCAAGGAAACTGTTATTTTAGTTATTTTTATGACCTAGTGTATATTTGTAATGTTGCTGCAGCATAACCATTTTGCCGCTTATTTAATATCGCAAGCCGTTTTAACATTCTATTCGATTCCTTCTGACTGTGCATGGATTTTCATGTTTATTGAGTTAATATTTAACATTAACAAATTTGGCCAATGTAACCTTTAGGGGCGGAAGTGAAATGCATGATATGCCGTTCTCGACATACTAATCCTAAGCCTTAGCTTAGCCTAAGATAAGGTTCCTATATAAGCCATGTACTAAGCCTAAGCTTAAGTCGGGGGGCAGCCGCCCTTTGAACCCCCGCTCTAAGCTGTTCTTTTTTCTAACATTATAACGTCCGGCCCATAAAGGTGATATGGGCCACGAATTTTATTGATATACGTTAGCAATTGGTGCAACTTTTACTCTCGACTTACAACAGCAGCAACTAACTTGCTATGCGAGACTAGCAGTATATTCTATCATGACAGCTGAAGCCGTGAAATTGTCTGCACACTGAAACATATAAAGTTCGACACAAAGAGTTTATAGTGACACAACATAATTAAACCGTACGCGCCACCATATAGCACCGTGGAGTGCACTAAAGGAGAATGTGCACTAAGGAGTTGTATGCATAAAGATTCGCCGTGACAACTCATATATCCTTGTTACTAGAAAGGATTAACGGATTCCAGCTACTCATGGATTAAGCTCACAATTGCCGAAGTTAGCGGTCGGTGAGAAACAATCTTGTAATCGTTTTGCTGCAGCAACTGTAAAATCAAATACAATATACCTATAACACTGATATGTATATATATTCAGTGTATAGTACATTTAATAACTATATGGTATCCACATTTTAACCAAATATATCTGTAATATTTCAACTTTGCGTTTCATGATGTATTTGTTTGTAGTTCATAGTCACATATCTGATGTGAGGAAAACACAAATCGTTGCTGATAATTCCTGAAATTAATGATTGGCGCATGTCTGTCGTTTCCTGTGCGGCTTGTGGTGGAGGAATCAAATTTTCTGCTGCCGAAATATACGCTGCATTATTAATGAGAAGTCATTATGGGTGTTATGGTGCTACAATTTTGTCCATTATTCGAATTAGCCTAAACTGGGATTTAGCATCAATGGACGCCGTCGACCCAATTCACTTTGTTAATAAACCCAGTAATCATAAAATGTACCGATAAGCCGGGTATTCCTATTTAATTACTCTTGAGTGTTGCGTGGTTTTCTCTTATATATATATGAAGGAATGATTTCCAATAGTGTATAGCTATGTATTTATTATTTGAAATTGTCTATCTGATAACGTTTCTGCGAAAGACATCGATAACTATATTTAATATAACATGGATAATTTACATTATATATACTTTGTATAGTAAAAATATTGTAGAATTTCTTGGCAATCTTCTAAGCCGAATTTCGGCAACATGAAAGACACTGAATATATATTGGTATCAATCGTATCAGTTCCACCGAATGGTTCAGAAGTGCCAGCCTCGACAAAGTTGGATATTTTTAAATTTTTTCGGATATCATTGTCCAATATTGTACCGGAATGTATTTTTCTCAGATTCCGCCACTCCTGGCGCACAAATCGAATGGTACCAAAGTTAGCCTCTTGATATGCGAGCTTAGATAGCGAGGCGTTCTGTAAGCTAGCGGCTTTCCCGTGCACAACTACTCAGCCACGGATTTAAAATATCCATTTAAAGAACTGTTGTGACTAAATTCAGAATATAACATAATTTACGGTGCTGGCAATATTACGCAATATACCGAAACATCCATTGTTGAAAAAATATAAATTTCAAAGCTGGCTGAAATTCATCGTTCCATTCTCTCAGACCTTAGCTCGATAGATTAGAATGTCAATTGATTTTGATAACATTTCATTTGCTTATTGACCGGTTCGGGAGCTGTGTCGAATAAATGATATTGGTTAATTTTTTCAACGGCCAAAAATAACCGTTGGCATCGAAGTAAACATAAATATTATCAGGAATATGATCATTATAGACATAGCCTAAATCGTGTTGTTTTCTTAGTCGATTAATGCTAAAACTAAATATGTTATTTTAAAATTGACAAAACTCAGGCTGGGGGCCTACTGGAAGGAATCAGTTATCTTGAAATCGTTCCATTAGCGCTAAGTTTAAAACTATGGTAAACAAAGTTAATATAACAAGCGTTCTAACGCTCGGTAGTGTTTTTATCGATCAAACTATTTCGCCCTTTTCAAGGCTAGCACTTGCGTTTTTGTTTTACTGTTATTAATATTTTATGTGTTGCGCATATAATTGGAAAAAATGGGTAAGGAAGAATTCCACAGGTTTCCTGCCCTATTTGAATTAATTCTGAGGTACCGCCTCGGAGCGCCATTATAAGGATTGCTTATTGCTCTTCTGTAGCTTCTATTTTTCCAATGAGAAGCATGCACAATTTCTGTTAGCCGTGCGTAATAAAAAACACACAAAACACTACACAAGTACACTACCTTTTATATTTGACCGATAAAAAATGAAATATTACTTCCGTGTGTTCGTTTGCTGCCTTTCCAGTATTTAGTAGTAGTGGCTAATACTAAAGTGCCATAGTCACAACGGACCAAATTGGATTGACCTCTTTTGCCAAGCAATAAACGGATGTTAAACATTATTCTCGGTAACCATGGAAAGAAACACCATATACTCTTGCAACAAATAGTTCTCAGGCGACATCAATTATTTTCTTTAGTTGTAGTCAAGCAAAAATGCAGTTTAAGTTTTCAGTTTCTTTAAACTGCAGTACGGATATTGGTTTAGCGCAATTGGGCCGGAAGAACTCTGCTTCATAGGATTAAAAAGATTCAGTTTAAAAATTTGCCAAAATCGTAAGCTCGATCCAAGCGTGATATTTATGATTTGAACCCCAGTGGTATGTTAGAGGGAAGACAATTTCTCCAGGTGGTCGCGTTTATGGTTACCACATACATTCCTGATAGTTTGATGTAGAACGCATCCGCATACTACTTTTGCTTATAGATTCGTCTTCTGGCGTTCAAAGGTTATATATGAAATAAGGCCACGAGATCATTTGAATAATGCCACATTAAAACGACAAGCGCCTAGACGACGCTGTAGCACCACCAATGGCACACTATCAACACACTTATTAATTTGTAACGAGATCTGATCCTGAATTCCCAACCCTAAATGTTCTTCTTCCCACCGAGGATACACGGATAATAACTTTGGCAACCATATAGATCGTAAGTTAGAATTTCGCCAGTTATGAAACGTATTATTATAACTGGCGTTAGTGTATTTAACTATTATTGTAACAATTAGTTAAATCACCACATCGCCACCTTTTCCAACGTTGTGCATTTTATTAGCTCGCTACATAGCTGTCAATGCTATGATAAACTGTTTATAGAATAAAGTGGCACTAATTATTTTCTAAAAGTTCTTTGTCAAACTGATACGTGATGGATCAACGGTGAAGTATATCGTAATTTTTTATTTTCATACTTCGTTTCTGCACGTAATTCTTTTCAATGTACAGTTTTTGTAATCGCGAAATCTGACTTGATCACCATATTTTTCACAAGTCTAATACGAGAATAATTTATGGGTGCGTAAAACATGGCGATCAAGCGGGAACGTGGGATCTGTTAAGTACGAATACAATATGAGTATACGGTACACTATCTTATTTCACACGTTTGCCCGCGAACATCAGTTGATATGCTACAAAATGCAATTGTGTTTAGCGGTGTGCAATTAATTAAAAGTGTGAGATCAAAAAGCACGATGTATGATTGTATTGTAAGTCACTAAATTGCGATCGTAGATCATTAAACGAGTCACCTCGAGCAGCGCCTATTTATCTCTAATATCTACATTACCAAAAGAAAAACAGATGTTTGTGCGTGGTTGTCGGTTTACAGATTACAAGTCATAAACTACCTCAGCAAAAAAACGACCCAGGTATGCGCACCGTCGGTTTATTCATGGATAACATTAAATTTATCAATATCCTACGTTTAAGATGTAATAAGAATACACTTAAGATTTGTGTTTGATAAGTTTCTTCGTATACCTCATGTTACGCGAAATATTTAATGTAACGAGGCAATATTTGACACGGTTAAAAACTACAAACATATAATTGATAAAATTTCAATACTCGTTAGCCGAAATTGTCGATTTTTAAACTACGATATTAGAAATTTTCAAAATATAATCAAAATTGTAATTGAATTTTTATTGTCGAAAAAGCTATATTTATATTCATATGTATTTTGCTTATATACATTTCGCATTTATTATTATATACACGACACATATATTTATTATACAGGTTTGCATTTAATTGAATTCGAGTAGACCGAGAATTTTCAATTTTGGTTCTGGACGGGGTTTCAGGAGGTCCTGCCTGTGTGTGTCTGTGTGTGTGTCTGTCGCACTTGGATCTCGATAACGGTTGGGCGGATATCTCATTCGAACCGCAATGGTCGATTTAGGTGTAGTGACGGAGCCCGATTTTTGAATTTTTTCCCGTGGGAAAAGTTATGGGGCAAAATGACGTCATTTTGGCCCATTTTCGGGCACCCCTCCAGTTTTTGCGACTTTTCTCAATAAGTAAACGAGATATCCGCAAACTAATAGGCCTATTCCATGTAGCTTTACCAGGACTTTCCAATGTTGTAGAACAAGTTTTTCAACTGCTTCCTAATCTGGAGTCTATAAGCTTATAGTTGGCGCCAAATTTCATATTTTGTGAAAAGTCGTAGGAAATGCACCTAAACGTGTGTTTTTTGTCGCTTTTAGTGTCTTATATGGGGCTTTCTGGGCCAACAAGCTCATTGCAGGTGTCAAAAATATTGTGCGGCAAATATTTTTTACACTTCTGCTTCATACTTGGTATGAAAAATGAGATTTTTCTCAAGTGTCGGTTTGAATTCTTTAACGTTCTTTTCACGGTCAATTTAGCGTTTTATTGAATTATTAAATTGTTAGTTCATTGTTTTTGTACTCGTTGTATTTATGTTTTGTCTACTGCATACGTTGGCTAGCAAAAGAGGCGGGCGTAACTATGACTCATCACTCTCGGTTTATATAATGCTGCACCTGCGTACTGTGTGTAGGCTTTGTTTGTGTGTGCTTTCTACAACAGACTTCGGGGGATTGTTCTAACCACTCGAATTCTGGCTCGCAAGCGAGCTTCACTAGTATATATAATAGATGATTATGTTGTGCATCGGTATGTTCAGTTGTCAAATCATCGCAAAAATATTTGAAGGATGCAGGTTTATTGGATTGCTGACAGCTTATTACAGGTCAATGATACTATTTGGATTGGATTACAGTTTCTCCCTGTAACAGTAGGTGGAGAACTTAACATTCGTAACTTAGGACAAAAACTAGATGTTCAGTTGTGAGCTAAAGCTAACCTTATTCTAAGGTTTATTCTTAGCATTATTTTTAGGTTTGGGCTGACACTTATTCTTAGGTACAGGGTTAGGCATTGAAGGACTGAACTTTATATCACCATATTGGGGATAGCCAAGATACGATATATGATAACCTGACATAATCCAATGTTTATATATGTAGATTTGTGTGATATATATTGTCTTTTGAGTTACTACAATAGTCTTAAAGTCACAGAAAACCGTTACGCTCAATATATCTAGCATTGCTTAGTCTGTAATAAAAATCTAGCTCTCGTATGCTTAATTAGCAGCATAATTTTGTTCATTATAGATTTTTAACGAATCTTAATACTTAATATCAAGCTTCGTTAATGATAACAACCATTTAAGCATATTTATACTGTTTTAATCTTAACAGCAAACGAAAAAATAAAAAAGCCACCGTTTTTAGCAATATGCTAGAACTTAGGATTCTGAGGTTAATTCGTTTAAATTATAAGCTTAATTTATGTTAAATATTTAGCTCTTCATTTAACGTAGTCATACTGGAAAATAGACATATTTATGCTAAAAGCTGCACAAATTCCTACTTAATAATTGGCATAGCTTAAGAACTGCAAAATGTTCAGAGTAGCCCTGAAAATAACATATTATTGAATGTTTAGTTAAACATTTTGAACGCAGTTAGATGGCTCATTTAGTTTTGCTTTATATCAGAAATTATTATATATGGTTCGCCTGGTTGTGAAGTGTTTTCGCTCTTGCCAAACCGTACGATCTATTTTCAAAAAGTTTCAGAAAGGTCGCCGTAGACCTCATTACAACGCATACTTTAGGTTCGCGTTCCTCCTAGCACCACTCTACCTAGGTCTATTAATAACTGCGTTTTGCAGCAACGCTTACTCGGTGAAGAGTACAAGTAAATGTATGTATTTGATTGATTTACGTACATAATTGGAATTGCAGGAAATTTCCGACCATGGACTGCTAATTTTTTGGTCAGGTTACATACCCCACCAATAGTGAGCATCACTGCCAAACATAATATGTAAAGAAACAAAATACGTATATAGTATTTTCTTAGTTTCTATATGGCGCATTGTTTGATAAAATCAAGCTGTCGCCGGGATCGAATCTGGGTGGCATGATTGAAGTTCGCCTACACAACTACTGAGGTTTCCAGCAGCTGTTGCTTGATTCTTTAAGAAACCTCGCGAAGTGAACGAATAACAACGTACGACAAACTCATTTAACACTTTGTAATGTGTGTTGAGGCCATATGGCAGTAGTCGGCATGAATAGGTTAAGACGTACCCCACACACTGAAGTATTGATGATAGACGACAGTTAAAAAATTGTATTGACGGTTAGGCCTGGATGTGCCCGTGCTTGGCGTCCCAGTCTGGTGTAAGCGGGCAACCCGCGCCCCTGCGAGGGGGGGGGTGCGGCAAAATAAGCACAAGTTCCGTGGAAAAAGAATACGATTTTGACGTAAGAAGCAACCTCCCCAACCTCTCTAGGAACGACGAAGCGGTCCAGGCGTAACCAAACCTAGACACCTTTTAAACAACATCACGGCGAGGGCCCTATGCGGGTCGGTCATGAATATTCGACTGCGCTACAAGGAGCTGGTACAAGAAATATCTGAAGGTCATTCTGAACTGGATAGATCGATGATATCGATTCATATGGAGTGACAAGCACGGCCCCTGCTACGTCAGATGGAATCTGAAAGGAAAATATGCAAGGCATACGCAACACAATAAACGTATGCACCATCCGATGGAAAGTCGAGAAACGGTGCCTGGAATGAATCGGTCACGTCCTTCGCATAGAGGTTCTAGGGTGATTCAGCGAGCGCGCTTTAGCCTTTCCGTAAAGCTCAACGCAAAAAAGGAAGAGGTTATTATTTGGGAAACGACCGTTAAAGGAGGCGGGAGTCAGTTGGACAGACACTGGAAGAAAGCTCAAAATCGGACGCAATGGAAGAAAATAGTCAATGATAGAACGGTCCACCTGGACAAATGGGAGCGGCCAAATGGGAAGATCTTGCAGGGTGACGGACAATTGCAGAGAACCGTCTCCGTCCAAGCGGAAGTCCTCTGCAATGCAAATGGAAGGATGCGGAAAGTATGCAGGAGTAGAGTGGGACACGCCGTTCACCAGCGGCGGATACATGAATACAGCGAATACCGAAAATCTTTCACCTGCGATGACTGCCAAACGGAGTTCAAATTTGAAAACACTCAACCACAAAAAGGCATGCATCGGAGCGAGAGCAGTGTATTCTAACCGCAGACGATGCGAGTCCAGCGGTCGTGACATATCGAAAGCGAGCATCGGTACAGGAGGGCCGGGGCGGACCCACGGGAGCCGGAGGCAGGACCAAGGCTCGGGTGTATCGACCGGACTATGGTGATTGCCCGGACTGCGGAAGACAACTGCGGCTGAATGTGAAGCTAACTTATTTATTTGTAGCTATTTTAATGTTTTTATTTGAGTGCATTATCAATAAAGAAGGAAAACTGAAAAATTTTGTTAGATTAATTAAAATAGCATTGTATATACGTATAATGATTTTTGTGAAGTATTAATCCATTCATTCACGTGTAGAATATTTGCAAAATAATTTGGAGCGGCGAGATGTTTCAGAACACAAATCTAGCAAAAAGGTATTTGAGTTAGTGTTGGGCACCAGCGGTTTTTTCACTGGCAAATGCCGGCCGGTTTACCGACAGGCCAGCATCTTTTGAGGCTGGTATCCAACAGTGCGGCCAGTCACCCTCGCCAAGATTTATTTTGTTAATTTTGTGTGATATTTTATAATGCGGTTTTAGTTTGAAATTTGTTTTGATCGCACTTTTGTACCTTTAAATATACAACACACACTATTTTGCAAAATGATAAGCGGTACAGACACAAAGTAACAGTGTGACTCTACATTTCCGAGTGATATGAAGTGAGCGCAGTATCGCCAGTTTTCGTTAAGCCACACGTTGAATAATTAGGAATACCGTCATTCGCAGAGACAGGTTTATAATCTGACATGTCGGAGTTCTCCATTTCAGACTTTTCAAATACACCACTTAACGTATCATCAAGTAAACCTAAAGCCATCGTGCACGAACTGGCACGTGATGCTGCGTCATCCCACGTATATACTGCCAAACAGATTTATTCCTATTTCATTTTAATTTCTACCAAAGCTGTATATTAAACAGTTTTTTCTTCAGCTGCCTTTGAAAAGAGAAACCGTTTTATTCCCATTTCAACACAGCACACCAACACGGTTTTTCGTATGCTTTCAGCAGCAGACCTAGTGGCGTTTCAGTTCTTTTCTAGCATACAGTTATTTGTTTTGATGAATTTTTATCCTTATTAAGCAAATTGATTAAATTTTGCTCCAGTGTAAGTGCATATGCACTTTTGTAAACCATTAAAGTTGCCTTGCCTACCTTGTTGATGAAAATCATAATATACTGATTAGTATTGGTGAACTTGTGGGCGGTAAGATTCATTTATGCATCTCTACCTGAACCTGATATTGTACGACATAACAGTAAAAACGAGGAGAGCAAGTCTAATAGATATTTCGAGTGCGGGGTGGTGTTTTGAAACATGGATTTATGTTGTTTTCTGGTTGTTATTGATTTAAAAATGACGCTTAAATGTCGTGTAGTTCCTACTTATCAAACCTGATAGTGCAATATGTATCTGATTAATTTCAAGTTAATTTCACTAATTTTACACTAATTTAACATTATTATAACGGTTACCAATCGGGTTGTTACCATCGGTATGTAATTGAATTTACCTCAGTCTGCCTGCTTGTGTGCGATATTGAGACACAATTTCATTTGTCCATGCCTTCTTTAGAGGCCGGACTTTGTATCGTTAGGAAAAATAATCGCATAATGCGGGAGTTGTGGGGGTGCTACCTCCCTAACCAAGGCTTACGCTTGATATAAGGATCATATAAGACCATTAACTTTGACTAAAGCACTGGATTAGGCTTAGTATATGGAGTACGGAATAGCACGCGTTTCACTTCCACCCCTAAAATTTAAGATACATTGGCCATTTCATCCATTTTGTTGAGACCGTAATTTTGCGATTTGCGATAAAGCGATACGTATGTGCTGTTCCCTGCACAGATTAGCGTTTTATCATCGGTATTTACTGATCGCGTACACGTGACGACGCATTTACTGATCGCGTACGCGTGACGTGACGTACACGAAGCTGTCCGGCTCAGCGTGTTGTTTCATGAACACGAACAAAAGATACGAATTGCGCAAAAGCACTCGTATGCAAAATTGCATTGTTACATCACATAACTCCTGTTCGTGTTCGCCAAGCTGCGAATACCGATTATAAAAATATAAAGGTGGATTTTTGCGTGATTTTGACAAAAGAACAACCATGGTGTACGCACCTACAGTAGAGTCCTGGAATAATCTATGTTTTGCCTTTATTGACATACTTAACTAACACCACTGGCTTTTGTTAGCTTTTGCAACACTTCGATAAGTAGCATTACTTGCAGCCAGAAAGCCACGACACATGTGTTAGGCATTACTTATAAAATTAGAAAGCAAGTCTATCGGTTCTCTCAGTCGTAGGGCACAACCAGATAAAAGAAGAAACTTTTTCGTATTTCAAAAATTACATCAACGAATTATTGCGAATAATACTTCATTTTTCAGCCATAGAAATGTGAGTTTTAGCACATCCCTCGCGCAGGCCTGTAAAGGTGTACTAATTTTTTTTTTGAAATTTATTAAACCGTGTATGCTTGTTGAAATGGAAAACATAAACTTAACTATAAAATGTAAATGTTAGAAGATTTTCATATTTAGTGCCATTATACCTAAATGGTAAACATTTGAAAACAAAATAACTGAAGTCAAAACTTCCTAACCTTTATTTTTAATATAATTGTTGTTTTTTAATATAAATATTAAAATGTTGTTGGTAAAATTGTTAAACCTAACTCTGAAAAATAAAAATAGCTTATACATAAATGTATCACTCAATAATCTCATTAGATCTTTAACCATTCGCGGCTAGCTGTTCCCAACCATGCCATGATCCTATAACAAAGTAAAATGCACGGCTGTATCTACACTCGAAAGCAACCTAAACACTCCTGCTGCCTTTAGCTGCCGCCACGCGAATGCCGGTGGGAAGCAAACCAATCCCGGAATCATGTGACACGATCCTATCATATATACAAATAAATATTTCACAATGCAACAAGCAATAATTGATATGTTCCGCTGTGTACAACTTACTAGCTCCAAACATAGCCGATCTTATAGACAAACTCATATGGTCATTCTTAATCATATTACCACGATATTCCGAGTCTAATCATAAACTCATTCGAAATAGTGGTATGATTCGTACAGTGGATATCATTTGCAGCACAATGATGATTCCCAATTCCGCCGTTCGTCCACTATAATTGCTTACTATTTTCGGTTTAATGTCTACTTCATTGGTGAAATGACCACCGTCATACATATATACCTATATATATAACTGGTATGTTTTTGTGACGTGATGCTTTTGATCAAATGTAGTGTATATATTTATATATACATTTATGTTCCAAAATTGCGTGTTTATAAACTTGATAATAGATACGTTCCTATACACAGCTTGAAAGTTTCAACTGAGGATCCAAATTTTCTGCTTTAAAGTTTATCTCCTCAAAACAGTAATAAAAAATAATATTTTGAATTCGTGTGTTTTATTTCGCGTCGAGGTTCATATCAAACAAACCAACAGCTATTTGTGTTTCAATATTTAATTTCTAATATTTAAAAGCTGGGGTTTTGCATGTGCAAATCATTATTTTTAAACAAAAATATTGAATGGGATGTCTTTAGGGTTAATCATGGTCGCCCGTATTAGTTTAGATACAGTAAAATTTCTCGTCATTTTCGCCTCCACAATATTCCTTTTGCTCGATGGGTTTAGGATCTTAGTTTTTAAACTTTAATTTCTAAATCGCTTTTTATTCTCTTCAACGGTAATGCCAAATAAGGTTTATTTTTCGACCCCTATCTTTAAGGCATGGCTTTTCGCAATCATATTAGCTAAAAGCGTTCAGCATATTGACGTGGTTCCGCTGGGTCTTCCCTAAAATCCCGTAGCCCGAAACTGGTTCATTTTGAAGTTACAGCGGAAACTTTGATAACATTCGACTCAGACAAAATTCCCAGAAAATGGGTGAAGAAGTATGACAATTTCTTTCATTTTGTAGGTTCCCAATGGTACCTTTGGTACAAAAATTTTCGAAAAAATATTTATGGATAAATATATATTTTATATACCAGTGAAATGGTGATAAAATCAGCTTAATCGGATTGCGTGTTAAGTAGTTATTGCAATTTATGTGAAGTCCTAAGCCTCTGTCCAAGCCGAAGCCGTTAACCCGTGACCCGATACAAGTTGATTTTGCCACCATTCGAGTTAATGCGGTTTTGAATGATATATAAAATTACATAATAACCGATAAATAATTTTTCGAAAATTTTAGGTGCCAATGGAACCCAAAAAATCTAAAAATTATTTGCATAAGTATTGCAGAAATGGGTATTTTCTGAATTGTCTCGTCGAGCTGACTCGAGTGGTGCCTAAATTTTCAAAATTAATTTACTTCTGGCTGTGGGAGATTTTAGAAAAAACGCATTTTCGCTTATCTTCTGTTTGTCAACTAAGTTAGCTATGTTTGACACGAGCTAAACCGTTAGCTTTTATATCTGGTTTGGTGCAAGCTCCGCTTTTCGATTTGATCAAGCCGTCGCAGTACCGAATATTAGAAATCATGACAAACAGCATTTTCGCTGCTCTTACAAAAATTTTAACAGCTACACCTACATTATTTGTTAAATGTCCTAAACTTCGAACTATATCTCATTAGGTGTAAGTTATTTGCATCTTTTGTCAGCTACATTATGCAGTCTCTAGGAAATTACAACTGTCTAGTGTTAGGCGCCAGTCGGATGATTCGTTGACCAGGCGGGGGCCGTCTGGCAGTGAAATTTTGGCCGGTAAAACAGCCGGCCGGAAAAATGGCCGGCTGGAAAAACGACCGCCCGGAAAAATAACCGGCGAGCAATTTTTCTGGCTGGTGTCCAACAGTACGACCGGCGGACCTCTCCAAGATTAATTTTGCAAAGTTTTTATGTGATATTTGTTCAAAATCTAAAAATTCCCATACTGAGTATGCACAAAATTGCATTAATCTACTACACGGCTACGTGTAAAACCACACTGCTCTTTAAGCTGTAGGTCTTTACAGTGTAAACAACAAATACTTAATATATGCCAAGTAGCCTCGAAAACAGCTTACCATTTTAGAACGAAGCCTATAGCGACCATAGCTACCTGGCAGCCTTAACGCTTATGGAATACGTGTAAATCAGTTATTGCACTCGCTAAATTATTTGCATTTTCGTTGCAGGCATATAGTAAGACCCGAGATCTTTTCAGTGGGTAGACGGTCTCCAAAGGTCGCGTTCACAAGTATCCCGGCATATTTCCCGGTTTATATCCACTGTCGATTATGCTTACATATGCATACAGTGCTTGCAAATACAAGCGGCCAAATATGACCCCATTCCTACCGTCATGTCAGTTTTGTCGAAAACATGTGCGCCACAGCACCAATACACTACAGATTATTTCCAAAAGTGTAAGCTAATGGTTTCATGATAATCAAACACTTAATCTATGTTTTACATATATACCATTTGACTAGCATTGAACCAAGTCGAATGGTGGTAAAATCAGCGTAGTGTAAATAACGTAAAATTTTGCGGCCAGCCGGTAAAACGGCCTGCTGGCAAACCGGCCGGTCGGAAAAACGGCCTGACGGCAAACCATCCTGCCTACAAAAAACGGTTGGCCAGAATTCCTGCTGGCAGACCGGGCCGACAGCGATCAGCCGCGGTGAAATTGGGCCGGCGGCCGGCCTGCAGCTTTCCTCGCCGCTGCCCAATACAACACTGTCAGCCTGAGACAATTGTTAAAGCCGATCGAAAATATCCACAGTAAGTACACTGTATGTTTTGGTAGTTGTATATAGATCTGAATTGTATTATTATAAATGATACCTATATCACCTCTTGCCACTAATGTGTGGGACAAAAACTGGCTAACTTGACATTTGCTCTGCTGAGGTTCCATTGCGTGTTCGGCCATGCCCTCTAATGCGTCCGTCCTCATCCTGTCCATGATACGCCTGCAAACGGCGGTTCCACCATCGGAAGTACTAATACTCTCCAGGTACAAAAGTGCCCCCATTATATATAATTGATTCATGTACACCCAAGACTTCAAGATAAAATTTTATAGACTCTGAGTGGCGCCCTGTAAAAGCCGAACTCCGTCCCTGCCTGCTGTTGACCGACTCCTCCACTTTGAGGGAATGTCTGGTTTGACCCGCCTTAAAAGCTGAAGTTAGGATAAAACCCCAAATATAGTATTAAACACTAAAACACATAAGTACAAAACGTCATTTACAGCCTTACCCTTCTCCGCTGGGTTGTTTAACTTATGAACAGGCGGACATTTGTAGAGTTGAACGATATTTTTGGCGCAGAAACTGACATAGCAGAATATAAATTTCAAAAATTAGAAATTCGAATATTTTTGTTTTTGCGTTAACATGACATTTAAAATAGCCTTCAATATGATTGGCCTAAATTTTCTTTGACCAATTTATTTCCATGCTGCTTGTCAATTTTTACAAGAATGAACCAATAATTTTACCCCTACAAATATGTGACTTTTAAATTTAGTAAAAATATATAACTATACTAACCCTCGTGCAATATAAGGTTTCCCAATTGCACTGTCACAACATCCAATACGCCGCTGCATATTTAAGAAACCATAATCGCTTTATCTGCCATCATGACGATGACTAAGCGCTAGAAACAAACATTCTTAGATAATAATTACGTCATTGCTTATGCTGCATAAACATGTTAAGAAAAAAACGTCGCATATCTCTTGGTAATAAACAGGACAAGACGCTGAAAACACAGCTACTATGTAACATTGTGTCATAGTGTTTGGTTTTCCCCAAGCTGAATCAGTTTTCTAGTCTAATGTATATGTATATTTTTGTTGGTAGCAGTTGTGGGTTCAACAATTCAACATTTGTTCACAAATAGTCAAAAACAAATTGCAATCATACAAGTGTAATAAAATGCATGTGTGCGTTATTGTTTAGCTTGATATAATTTCATACAGCAAGTGTCTTTTGTGAAATCATAGTTATAGAATGGATGATTGTCATGAGGCAAAAGTTCACAAGGTTTATTATAACAACTAACAAACAACAATCAAACGTCTAAGTAAGGTATCATAACGTCAGGCTCTGGCCCAATGATGTAACGAATAACGTCCTACGATTCTGAACGAGCGTCAAGATTTCTGTCGACTTAAATAGTGTCCTTTCAGTGTACGTCTAAGCAAATTACCTTTAGAAACCGGTTCTTCAACTTTCTGAGTTTACAATCTTATAACCGAAACCAATTTTCACATCTGTAAGATCTATGCAAATGAGGAACTTATGTAATTGTTACATATGCCCCCACCTTGCAAAGCGGAGCTTCAAACCATGAAAGCCACCCTGCGCAATGGAGTCCTAGACCCAGCATCGATCTTCAGAATTCCCTTTTGGACTTCGCGCTGGAAAATCCAAATAATGCTGTTGCTGAAAAGTCTCTGCTTGCCTTAGCGCACGAGCCAGCCCGCGGTGCTTAACATTGGCAGATGCGGTACCAGGCACAAAGGGACGAATGAGTTGCCGTTGCAATCGAGCAAATTTTTGCGTTCCGAAAAACTGGACTATGACCTGATCTGCAAAAACACGACTGCTAGCAAAAGGGGATTCGGATTGTTTAACAATTAACGCTGGCCACCAAGGATATCCATGCGATTTAGCTAGAACTAAGCGATCATATGAAAATGAGGAGTCATCAGGAATCACTGGTGCCAATGAACTGTTGTCGTCATAGCTGTCGTGCAGCTGAAACACTGGCTTCGTACGATCTATTGAAACAGTTTCATGCTGACCATTAATGACAACGTCGACAGTCTTATCTGAGAATTTCGTCACACGATACGGTCCTTTATATCGCCGTTCCAAAGTGTTTGATGGTGCCTCGTTGCGGAGCCATACGTACGTGCTGGTAAATAAAGATTGTGGAATAAACGTCGGTCTTTGCGCTGCGGTACGCTCTTTGGGCACCAACGTTTGTATTACGGATCGAAGTTCTCGGTCAAGTTTGCCGTGATCATGGTCACAATCTTTGGGTTTACCCTCGAGCCAACATCCCGGAAGACTGATGCAACCACCAAGAGTTAACTGCGATGGCGAATATCCCGAATCGTTGGTTGCATTTCGAATACCCAACAAGACCATCGGTAAGTGAAGGTACCACTCCACGCCATTGCACCGCGCGCGTAAAGCATTCTTTAATGTTCGATGAAATCTCTCCACAGCGCCATTGGACTGTGGATGATAGGCAGTAGTACGTTGGCGTTTGATCGACAAAATCCTCATGACCTCGCTCCACACCGCGGATTCAAATTGACCGCCGCGGTCGCTAATAATAGTATCTGGTACACCAAAACGCATGATCCAACCACGAATAAACGCCTGCGCAACAGTGCCTGCGGTTATGTCTGTAACCGGCTCCACTTCCGGCCACCTTGTAAACCGATCAATCATCGTCACTAAGTACCGATAACAATGACTAGGTGGCAGCGGTCCCACGATATCGATATGTATTGTACGGA
Organism: Trileptium ribeirensis; assembly: GCA_030248225.1. Classification (NCBI taxonomy): domain Eukaryota; kingdom Metazoa; phylum Nematoda; class Enoplea; order Enoplida; family Thoracostomopsidae; genus Trileptium; species Trileptium ribeirensis. Next base: position 42,597 of record JASANE010002333.1, on the reverse strand, counting down.
ACCTTGCTTGTGTCAAAATGGTACCTGTCGCAGTCTTTGTGTGACGGGTTATCTTTGAAGCTTGGCAGTTTGTGCATGACTTTGTCATTTCTCGGATTTCTTTCCGCATTCGTGGCCAAACATAATCGCGACTGATCATGGTTAATGTTGGTTTGTAGCCGGCATGAGACATTTTGTGGAATGAATCGAATATTTCACGTCGCAGTTTTAGCGGAACAACGGGTCTCAGTATTGAATCCTGTTCATGGCAAATGATCTCATGAGCGCCGATTTTGGTGCTTATAAGCTTCAATGTTGTTGACCGAAAAAAACGCTGTAATTCGCCATCAGCTTTTTGCTCTCTTGCAAGATCAGCAACTGTAGGCGTGCTGCGGATAGCGGATGACATTGTTCGGGACAAAAAATCAGCGACAACGTTTTCAGCGCCACTGACATGACGAATATCGACATCAAACTCGGAAATGTAAGATAACCATCGCGATTGTTGATGGCTGGCATTCTTGAGGTTGAAACAGTTCAGAAGCGGCTTATGATCGGTGAACAAAATGAAGCGATGCCCAATCAGCCAATTGAAATGACGCAGAGCGAGGTAAATGGCCAATAATTCCCGGTCGAATGTGGGCTTCTTTTGCTCGTTGGCTGAAAATTTTCTCGAAAAATAAGCGACTGGTTGCGGTTTTCCATTCTTTATCTGATGCAGCACGGCACCGGCAGCGACATTCGATGCGTCCGTTGTCAGCGTGATTTCCGCGGTGTCATCGGGCAATGCCAGAACCGGTCTTTGTGTGATTTGCTGCTTGAGTTGGTTGAAGGCTTGTGTTGCGTCATCCGGCCATACCAGCGATGATTCTTTTGCTGAATTTAATTTCTTGGTCATTTCCGTGAGTGGAGCCGCAAAACTCGAATAGCGTTCCACGAAACGATGGTAGAAACCACACATTCCCAAGAATCGCCGGAGTCCCTGCATGGTGGTCGGCCGAGAGAATGTTGCGATTGCGTCAGTGTTGGACCGGAGTGGTCGTATACCATTGGCAGAAATCTCAACACCAACGAAATTGACTGCTGATCGAAAAAAATCGCACTTCGTCTCTTTAAGCTTGAGACCATAATCGGCCAATCGTTGCAAAACGTTTTCCAAATGTTGTTTGTGCTCATTCGTTGATCGACTCGCAATAATAATATCGTCTATGTATGCTTTAGCGAACCACAAGTCTTGTAAGACATGATCCATCAGACGTTGGAAAGTTTGCGACGCGTTACGAAGGCCGAACGGCATTCGACGATAGATAAATAGTCCGAAAGGCGTAGTAATCGCAGTCTTCCAAGTATCCGATGCTGCTATCGGTATCTGGTGGAACGCTTTTACACAGTCTAGTTTACTGAACACTGTGCAACCAGCTATGCCGTTCGTAATGTCACTGAGATTAGGCATAGGATAGCGGTCTGGTACTGTGATGAGATTCAATGCTCGGTAATCGCCACAAGGCCGCAGCTCCCCGTTCGATTTCGTCACAACGTGTAGTGGCGTAGCCCAAGGCGACTCGCCACGAAAGATGATACCTTGCTACTCTAGCTCTTTAAATTCTTGTTTGGTTGCCTTCAGCTTATCTTCAAAAAGTCTGACAACCTTTGGTGATGATGTGATGTTGAATAGGATGCTTGATTGGCGTCTTAACATCTGGTTGCTCGAAAACTGTCGAAAAACGCGCCAGTAAACGACAAATAAGTTGATGGTTGTTTTCATCCGACCGGCAAAAACAACTGCGGTGGCGTCTTAAACTGATTTCTTGTTCCCGCTGCAAGCTGCCACGTTGTATGGTTGTTGTTAAAACGTTGTTGCCACAGTCAATTAACAACCTGTTGTGGCGGAGAAAGTCGTAACCTAGTATGGGTTGCGAAACATTAGCAACGACAAATTTCCATTCAAAAGTGTTCTTTATCCCATTGAGTCTAAATCGTAAAGTTCGGTACCCTTGCGTTTCGATTGGAGTATCATTTGCCGCTAATAATTTAGTAATTTGTTCATTTAGCTCATGATTCTGCTTGAATGATAAAGGCAGTAAGCTTTTGTCACTACCACTGTCCACCAAGCAGTTCCCAATAGGATCGGCGACCACGTAAATTGCATTTACTCCAGCGGTTGTCGCCCGTCCGACGGAGTTTTCGCGTTTCCCGGACTGGTCCAAGTGCAAGGTTGTCGACAATTACGTGCCCGTGCGCCGAACCGAAAATGATAATAGCAGTAACATCGCCGCTGTTTGATGCGGAGATAGAGCGTCTTCGGTTTCCACTACGTGTGCTGTTCCAATTTTCGCGGGACCGAGACCTTCCACGAAGACGATTTTCACCCAAATTTTGCACCATGGAGCAAAGGTGGTTGATTTGCTGTTCAATATTCGTTTTCCAAGGATCAGATACAGTTGCTGAGTTACAAATGTCTTTGCTCAACGCCTGTTCCATCATGCGATCCGCCACATCGGCCAACTTGCAAAGTTCCACCTCCGTAAGGGATGCCAAAACTATGCGGACTGGTTGTGGTAAGATTTCTAGGAAACGGAGGCGTACGAGATTTTCGTTCTTTGACGCCAAACGTTGAAGTTGTCGAAGCACGGCTGAGGGTTTCTGATCGCCAAGGTGTTGACGACCTAGAAGTTGTTGAAGTTTCCTATCGTCGCTGTCCATTAAAAACGAAACTATCACTTGTCGAATTTCATTATGTGACTCCGAGACCTTGACACCGCTTTCGAGTAAGATGTGTGTTGGCAGAGCTCGGAGCAGGCTTTGTCGCTTTACCCGATCTGACTGATCAGATAAGATCTCCTCGATTTGCTCGAACCATATAGTCGCATCTCTCTCAAAGAATTCTGGAAGTTTAATTGACCTGCCTTCCGAAACTGGTGGCACCGATGCGGAATTAGGAGCCGTTGACCGGACCCCTAGTAGCGGGGCTATTGCGTTAATCGCGTTGTCACTTTGTGTTTCCAACAACGTAATCATGTCGGCTTTTGTTTGTGGTACCGCGAACGTATCATCACCAGCGTAGAGGGTTTCCAATATCGTTGCCATTTCAAGTTTGTTGAGTTGCCGCCAATCCGTTATTGGCCCTGGGTTTAATTCCACGTCACCCGCTACGATCAAAAGTATGCGTAAACACGTCATTTGCCTCGAAGACTTGCTTGCGATCCACCAACAGATGCCGAACGGAAAGGCATTCGTAGTTTTGCCAACGAACTTTGAGTGCAAAAAAATTGCTTGATACGCCATTTGATTCTGTTGCAACGCCACCGCCAGAAATATTAGTTCATGAGTACGGTACTCGATATCCCGCAACCGGTAATACCCGTGGAAACATTGAGTTAAAAATGGACGGAATGTTTCGCTGGCTGTTGTTGATCGCTCATGTCCGGATTCGAATTGCCATCGGACAGATCCGTAAATAGAAATTTGTTCGTGATGAACATTTGTTGAGCGAACATTCGCATATATGTCGATTGATACTGTGGACATGGTGCGGTTAGCCAGAATTTGAGGTGGTTTCTCGATTTGATACCGAAGGATTGCCAGAAGCAACCCAAGCATAATTGGCATTGCATTGCTAAACTTCGCTTTTTTAAATGATAATCTCTTTTTTGCTTTCATTTTATAGTATATCATTTCATTCGGCAGTTTTCTGTCTATCAACCAACACCGATTGTTTTCTGACCTTTTGTTTAAAAATAATCAATTCTCTGAATTCACCTCCAGTTTTCGCTATGCGTTTTCGTTGATAACAAATCGACCGTCGTGAAATAATTTCGCTTCAATCTGTTGTTGACCACCTTCGCCGTTGCTCCCGTTCGCCGTTGTTAATCACGTCCGACGTTGATCACGCTCGCCTTGATCCCATGCGCAGTTGATTACGTACGCCGTTGATTGCGGTCACCGTTGATACCGTACGTCGTTGATCACGTTAACCGTTGATCACGCTAGCTGTTGATCGCGTTCGCCGTCGGGTTCACCACTTGATGAGGCAAAAGTTCACAAGATTTATTATAACAACTAACAAACAACAATCAAACGTCTAAGTAAGGTATCATAACGTCAGGCTCTGGCCCAATGATGTAACGAATAACGTCTTACGATTCTGAACGAGCGTCAAGATTTCTGTCGACTTAAATAGTGTCCTTTCAGTGTACGTCTATGCAAATTACCTTTAGAAACCGGTTCTTCAACTTTCTGAGTTTACAATCTTATAACCGAAACCAGTTTTCACATCTGTAAGATCTATGCAAATGAGGAACTTATGTAATTGTTACAATTGTTTGTCTGGCGACATGTCATGAAAGTAGATTTAATACAAAATTCTTTTGTGTAATAATCAATATATACTTATATATCGGAAATATTTATTAATTATTGTTTACATTATATCGGTGACACAGGAAAATGTTTGTGTTAACCTTCCACATCGTGATTGTTATTTTTCTTTTGCAAAATTTTTACTCGAAACTGGAGCACACTTAACTGTTTTGGCAGCGAAACCTATAATAATACTTGCACTGACCTAAAGAACATAGCCTCAGAGCAGAAATTCATCTCATCGATTTAGCTAAAACACAACTTTATTTTGCTTGTTGATATCACTAAGATTGAATGAAACATTCTAGACTCATAATAAGAAGTGGAGGTATCAGTGTCAAGGGCGCGGCACGCACCTCAAATATGGGGGGCGGGGGTCAAACCATTCGAACATATCTAGGATGATTATGAAATATTTGTTCATTTTTGCAATGTTGCGATAGTCCCGTCCGTCATTTATCCAATGTTTCCGTTAATTGTACCGTTTTTCATATGAAACTGGTTTCCAAACTCTTGAAATTAGCGTATAAGCGACTGCATGTCATCCTACACACATCCAAAGGGTTCATATGTTCCTTGTACACTTTTTTATCGGACTGTAGGGCTGGCGAGCAACCCAAATATATCGCAGTTTTAATTCGGAGGTTTGTAAAGATGTGGCTTCATGGTTGATATCCAGGTTTTCAAAGAATTTTTCTTTTTACGGCTTCGCAGAATATTACCTATACCTTGGTTGCTTTGGAAGGTGATGTTTTTACCCGGTCATGCTTATCGTAACCGAGTCATCGAGTCACTGCCATAACCGCATCACCTGGTCAAATAATTGTGGCACTGTTTAATCATTAATATTTTACTGTTTGGGCTTTGACTTTGCGGATACGCGATATATTGCCATGTGAGACTGAAAAAAATTGCGTAGAAAAATGATGTTATTGCCAAATTAGCTATGGGATCCCCAGTTATGTTCCCTTCGTTTTGTAGAGCCTAAGATAAACTTTTACTGGCAGTAAGTTACTGCCAACATAACGAATGCGCACAGAAAAGTACCTGCTTTAGAAGTTTGAAACAAAATTATATTTATAAGCTATGTGATAAACCATATTTTGGATCGAAATCCATATATATTTTACTGTTACAATTTATGACTGGTCGTACTAAGTGTTGGGCAAATGTGTCACGAAAAACTGTCCCATCAAAAAGTTGACTCGCCGGACACTTTTTCAAAAAATTGTCACTCCCCCTTGCAAATTTCTGTGCACTCCAGATTTTTGTCCCAGTCGACACTATTTATCGCTTTTTAAAAATTTAAAATTGGCGGCTGTAGTCTGTCATTTCCTGTAGCTTAACAAAAGAACTAAACCAATCCAATGAAAATCATAGATGTAATTTTCTATAAACAAACTGCAAAGATTTTTACCATCAATAATTATTTAGTGATCACGATTATGTAATATGTTTATTATAAACCTAAAATGTGCGTCGGTGTTTAGTGATAACCCTCAAGGACTACCGTCACACAATAATAAATATTGTACATTCTACGTATAGTGTGCCCAGGTGGGATTCGGCATTTTAGCTGTTGCATTACACGCAGTGAAAAACCTTCATATTCAAATGAGTATTTTAAAAAGCATTGAAATAGCACTTCGAAAATTTATCTCACATTAGTAGTAATAGAAGCTTCCTAGGAGTAAACCATTCATTGGCGTTAGCCGTTGGCCGTAGGTCCGCCGTTATCCACAGCGTGGCCAATAGCTGTCGGACAGCCGTTGCCTAACACTAGTTCTATTTGAAACAAGATTTCGATCCCATCGGTAGGCGGTACAATTGGTTTCCAAATAAAGCGGTAAACGTGTTTGATAATGCCAAGTTCTCGACCTATAATAGTAGACGAAAACTTTACATGGGTACCACAAGACAAAAATCGATGTTCAGTTGCAAGCCCAATAGTTCAAGTTTAGGCATAGCCGTATGCCTAGCATGAAGGTCAGAGGGGCAAAACTTGATATAATATTTATTTTTACCCTAGAAATCTTTACTTTTAGACCCTTAGCAGAATTTTTACCCTTTAGCTTAATCGGGCGGCCATTAGCTTTCTAAAAGGATAGTCCGATTCGGTTTAAGGTGCAATTATGATTGATTTCTATGCATATGCATAAATGCAATTATTAGCTATCCGTTGTTATGCATCTATGCATTACTGAATCTTTGTACTGGTTGGTTAGGAAATATAGAGAGTAACTGTAAACCCAGCGGTCTCTGCGAAGCATGTAGGTATTTCAGAATAAAAAATTGTTTACAATAAAGTAAAAGTACATTTATCACAAAATCTGGAGGATAACTGAACATACTGAACCCCCTCTAATCCAAATAGTGGGGTCATAACCCCAAGCCACCGTTTGTCTCATCAGTATTCTTCTCATAATGATCTTTTGTGTCATTTGTCATTACATTTCATTAGACAGCGCATGGTTTTAAAGATACATGCTCAATGGTTGTAAAGCGTTACCACCCATGAGGAGTCAGACATTCCCCCGTCGGCGCGAGGTAGCCATCACTCTTCGATGTCAGTCTCTCCTCCCCAGGCGCCGAAGGGCCACACTACACCCTCCCCTCCGAGCCTCGACTACCAGGTAGGACCTCGGACCTTGAGCATGTACGGTTTTAATATATATACCCCATTTTAAAATGCTTAAAGTAACTAATGTTACACAACCGTACTTATGTTGTTACTGAGTCCACTACTGGTCTCCAGCTTTTCCACAAAATGTTGAGATTGAGAAAACTGCAATTTCATACAATTATTTGACGGCAATGCGCCTGAATGTACAGAGAAACTTGTTGGTATATATACCTTATATTGCACTTAGAATCATTGCCGATGACAGCAAATCTAAGTCATGCAATAAGCAAAAATTTAAGCGCATATCAGGTGCAAACACTATGTTTTCAGCGTTCTAGTGTAACTACAGTCAGCATAATCCGTGTTAAGTTTGAAATAGTTAATATATATAACATACATTGTTGGCATCAGACTTCTTTACTGCAACATGTTTGTGCAGTAGCTAGATAAAAGAGCTTTTTAGGCAATATGTCATATGATTTGTTGTTAGCGTTTCAATTGTGATTATGTAACTTCATTGTATTTTGGACATAGGGTGATGTTTATAATGGTTACGTAGTTTTGCTTCTACGAATTATTATTTATATTCGGTATATATTTGGACGGGACATACTACATCATGCTAAAGTTGTACGGTTTTGTGCAAGCTGGTTACTATGAGTTTATATATACACGCATGCATCTAGACATTTATAGTAGGCTTGGCTCGGCTGTAGAGCCAAGTCGAAACGAGAAGGTGGACTAAAGCGTTACCTCTATTAGCTACTGGAATTCTAAAAGTTGCTTTCTCTAAAGCTAATCATTTGAAATACTCAACGCTAATTCAGTAAGAGACCAATATTTATAATTGAACTGAGCTTGTTAACTTTGAGTAAATGAGCCTTAAAATTAAAAATGAATGTTTAAAACACATGATAAGGATCTGTTTACAATATTTTGCCAAAATTTACTTACTTCAATATCTCAATGTTATCAACAGTAGTTTTCGGTAGTCCAGCTTACTCTTTTGCTTACTCCAAAGTGGCAGTACATATTTATTTTAAAGTATTTATAATTTTAAATGGTCAAAAAGCATCAGTTTTGCTTCTCCCTGTCTGGTGCCGGCGTTTCTTGCTTTGCGAAGCCATATGCTCCGCAAAAACAAATTCAGGTGCAATTTTTTGGAGCACGATCGCCGCATTGGTAGCTAAGATATTAATAGGTATATATCTTGTTGGAGCTACACATTTTCCGATGGCAATTACAATTGAACAGGATCCGATAGACATGTAACTGACTTTCTTCTGATTTGCAGATTTTCGACCAATTTACCCTCAAAGTAGAAATATTTTCTTACAATGTTTCTTAATCTTTCAGTTATAACCGAAAACGGTGGCAATTACAATTGAACAGGATGGGGTTGCTGACGTCCTTCCGAACTGTAGGTTTTCGACCAATTTACCCTCAAAGTAGAAATATTTTCTTAAAATGTTTCTTAATCTTTCAGTTATAACCGAAAACGGTGGCAATTACAATTGAACAGGATGGGGTTGCTGACGTTCTTCTAAACTGTAGGTTTTCAACCAATTTACGCTCAAAGCGGTAATATTTTCTTAAAATATCATGTACCCGTGCATGGTCATAGTATACTGATTACACTTTCAACCATTACATGCTGTAGGATACAATTAAACGACATGCACTGACCTTAGCTATGAACAATTTTTGTTGTTGCTTATAACGGTCGACTTCTGTGAGCAGGAGTTGTTTTGGATAATGGAAATTTAGCGGAGTTTACGCATTTTCTTATTAATCTTTCGCTTCATTCTTTTGATTATCGCATACCGCTAGTACCACATCTTTAAAAATAATAATTCAAACAATGAGGATAATGTATGAAATTGTTTTGTCATTTTTTGAAATGTAAATAAAATCGTGGTTCAATGAAGACTAGTCAATAGTGCATCAGTTGAACTTATTAGTGCCCTAAAAAGACGGATCACTGAGCCAAAATGATTCACGCCGCACATTTTGGATTTAAGATGTCCCAATGAAATTCATAGTTTTCATAATGAAAGATTTTTATATGACTGGAATAATGAAAACTATGTTGACTGGCATAGTAATTTTGTAATATAAAACAAGTTGTTTTTCAGAACAAGCGAATAGTTGCACCGAAGCTCAATTATCAATACATCAGAGCTTATAAATATCCGGTATTATGAACTATTAGAGTAAATATTTCAAGGTTTTTTGTTGAGTGCTACAACCAGGTTTTCCACTTCAATACAGCGGATACGATTTATTTACCATATATAAAGATCCTAGTTACATATTGCACTAACTGAATTGCCGAACACTATTCTATTATTGTCTTCTTCTTTTAAAATACAACAGTTGTACCACAGCAGTGCAGAGGGTGTTGCTTCTTTAAAACAGAATACCAAAATCAGATATTGTGAATAATGTGATATAATCTGACGTATCAGTGAATCAATCCCCTGGTGTATAAACTGATATTTAAGTGACACTAATCCCAAGTAGGTATATATATCTGTTGCCAAAAGCATACTAGTAGCTGGTTTGAAGTTAATTAAATACTAGGCAACGATAGCTTATCGTATCAGTCCTCGCGACAAACCGAAGCTAATGCGGTGTAGTGGAATTTAACAAAATCGGTCTTGTCATGGTAGTTTGTTTGTTTGTTTGTTGCTTATGCTGTTAACATTTATTATTATATCCATTTTATGACACCACTCAACGTAGTAAACTAGCAACTAATAAACGACGGCATCTCAGTTTATCAAAGCGTTTGTTTTCGTGAAAGTAATAGAACTGGAAAAACGGTAACAAAGAAATATTGAAAACAGCAGAAAGAATAGGCAACGATTTTATGATTTGATATTTTCGCTTGGGATTTGTATGCTGTGTGGCTATGTTTTCAGCTAGAATTGCTAAAATGTTGTAAGTTTAGCTGAGTAGTTTTCACCGAAGAAATCATCTTAAACAGTAATATATGATACAGCATGGTCTTAGTACGGCATGGCCAGTTGGACCTAAAATTGTAAGGTATGCATAACAGTACCTGTTACATTACCCTAGCTTGTCGGCTTACCCCTCTTTCGTTCGAACAACGGCACATTTGTCACGGCGTACATATTTTCCGAAACAATGCAGTAACAAATCGAGTTTTTAATGTAGCGTGTGTTTGCGCGTATATTGTTATTCGCTCGCTTTGTGAGGTTCCATAAGGAACCGAACAATAGCTCCAAGATAGCGTACTGGCTAGCGTACGAGTCACCAGTCTGGTAGATAGAACTCACTTTTATAGTAAAATGCTAAAGCGTGTGTCCATCAATTGATTTTTCACTCTTGTAAACGTAACTGTTGTGTATAAGCTGTTGCATATGTCTCGAACTCGCCAAGGTGGCCTTCATCATCGACAATTGGTGTTAGTGTTATGATTTAATATTAACCTTATATTCAGTTAGTTATTAATTTAAGTGCTTTGTGCAATGTTTAATATAATAAACTTGGGCGATTTTAATAAGACAGATGCTTAAAGATATTTATTGTGGTATTCTTATCTTTTAGAATAATGAAAAAACCAAACAGACGTTTAGCGATTAAATAACACTGTTAGAATTACGCAGCATTCATAATGTAATGCCAAGAGTGCATGATATTTTACTGGTGAGTATGACATGCTTCCGATTACTGTATTTTAGCCTAAAGTTACGTCGGGTTCGGTTTCCTACCTACAGTCTATGTGGCATGAAATGCATGAGGGACAAAATTTCCAAACCTCCGTGAAATGAAAATAAGGACATTTTCATGTCGATGAAAATGCAAGACAATTGAATGTCCACGAAATGCAGGGGATAGTCAACAAAAACGTATGCCTTGACACATGATTAGTCCGCATATGCTTAAGGGCGGTTACTGTTCAGCACAATAACCACTGATTGATAAAACTAACCGATTCCTACGCCGTAAAATTTGCATTAAGATGCAACATTTCGCGTTTTAATTGCATAACAGCGACTGATAAAGAGATTTATTTTTCTATGTTATCTTGGACTTAGGCACCTATATTGTTTGAACAAACTGTGTTGCTTATGTTTAACACAAGGAAGTTTCATTCAAATATTTAATTTATTTGAGTTCAACTAATTCTAAAATGACCCGAGTTTTCACCATAATCTGACACTCACAGACAAATTCGAACGCTACGCAATTTTGTGTTTTGCAGTGAAATTTTTTAGATAGAAATCTGATATTTATATTCTCATTTTGCGTACGTCAGTCGCAAAATAATTCACTTCATCGGTAGTTATTAACCGAAAATTCTTTTCATCAGCTTTTTCAGAACTGCAATTTTTATTTACTTTTCACAGCCTTTGACACGCTTTATTGATTTTAATGTGTTCTATGACTGAATTCGACGTTTGTACACAACCTTTAAGGACAACTTCAAAATATTTCGCAGTGACGCACTCTGTATATTTGTAATAATTATTTTCTATCTGATTATGGATTATGTGAAAATATTGCAAGTTGGGGGAGAAACAGCTTTGCTATATATTACATTGGTCGTTGTGAAGTGATCATTGCAGGTTTTACGTTTACTTGGGTTACCATATTCCCACCGTCTAAGCTTAATTTACCAAGATTGTGGCATTTACTGACAACATTTGTTACCGACAATGCGTTTACCAAAATAAGTGTTTTGGCCAAAATTAGTGATATACTTTATGTGATTTTTAGAACAATAATTATAGAAATTGTTAAAACGTATACAGTTACTAAGCGCAGCGAAGTAATAACATAATGAACCCATGTCACCTTTAGGAGCCGGACGTTTTATAACGTTAGAAAAAAGAACAGCTTACAGCGGGGGTCCGTGGGACGGTAGCCCCCACCGACATAGGCTTAGTACATGGCTCATATAGGGACCTTAGCTTAGGCTAAGATTAAGGCTTATGCTTAGTATATCGAGAGCGGCATAGCATGTATTTAATTTCCGCCCCTTAAGGTTACATTGGTTAAATAATGTATATATGATTTTTGATAGTTAATTGTGAACTATAAAATTTGACGATAGACTCCAGCAGTTATATTCCGATGAATGTTTTACCTTAATGTAAAAGTCATCTTTTAATAATATTTACAAATTATCAATGTATTGAAAATATTTACTAAGTCAGGTATTCTTTTTACCTTGAAATATTCCCCGCGCATATATTTGGATATGTGCGATTTATCTCACATTTCTAAGCTTTATCCCTCACATAAAAGATCCATTTTTGCACTGCACAAGCTACAATCGATGTAGATTTTAGAAGAAAGATTTGAGCACACCGAAAACGATTCATTAAATCTGTGCAAGTCCTGACCGCAGTGCTAGTTTACACTTCATAGTAATTATTTAGTAAAATATCCAGCTACCATTAGGAGCAAGTTATAATACAGCCAATCCCGTCTCGGGGACTATCTATGTCGTGAGGGGTGTAGCCAAGGGGACACTAGGGAGATGCACCTCACACTTGTGAAGCATTCATACCCATAAAATATCAAAGATATGTGAAGTCCGCATTTTTGTGCGAATGGTGCGGTGAAGTTGTACCACTGTAGCACAATCAGTGGCCTCTGGTTACACCTTTGTCTATGTATATGTTATAATTGTAAGAGTCATAAGTGGTGTCATAAAAGATCGTTTCCAATAGCGGTTTTTCACGCTAAAATTTTGTTAAAATTTTATGAAACTTGAAACAAGACTCGTAGAAAGGCGAAGTATATGCACTCTCGAGACTAACTTTCCGGTTATAGTTTATGTGATTATGGATCATGTCAAGTTTCCACCTATAATAATACCATCGGCCTTCTCAGTTTACCGAATACGAACACGTGTTTTACTGCTTTGTATTGTATGCACACAATTTGCAGACGCCTACATATTTTCACTTGGTATGTTTATTCGCGTACAGGGAATGATTAGTTGAATCAGCCAGCAGTATTCACGGTCTACCAATTAAGCTATCAAAAAGCGCGATTATGAAACGCGCTCGAAGTGAACGTGGTAATTCGCTCGAACATGTTCCTGTGTCGCAAATGATGACGGTTTACACCGGGGAACATTTTTATAAGTCCTCGTTCACGGACGAAAAATCGTTGTTTGTGTTTTAACATCGTGCGAGGAAAGGGGATTCGACAAAACGATACAACCCACATAAATAATATCGAAAATCTTGTCGCATGTCTAGTCACACTAGCAAAATTCCATTTCGAATCGTTTATATAAATTTATCTAGACAATCCGATGCTTAGTTTTGTCATTTGATTACCAGTTCATGTTTATCTACCTTATAAGCACTGAATACAGTTAGAAACCATGGTTGCCCGAAATCTGGTGTGTATAATTTAAGAATATAGACATCATTTTCTAAATGAAACGTATATTTATTACCTAGTAGCAGAGCTATTTTCAACTCTGTTCAGCATCACTAACAGTCCCATATAATTATATAACCTGAGTACTGAGAATATCGAATCAGTTTTGGTAAAATTATATAAGACGTAACCTAAAGAGTTAAAAAAATGTAGCTTGACATATTCCATTGCCGACCGTATAATTTAGCCATTACCAATATATATAGTTATATTATCTGGTTCAGTTTTGAAAACTATAATTTATAATTAAAAGCAACCATTGCTGTTTGCCATGAATTAAGAATCAATTCGAGCTTTTTTCCTCAACCGAACAATGCAAAGTTGCATTTCGTTAAAAGAACAAACTGCAATATGCACGGCATGCATGGCGTGGTTAGTAGGAACATACTTTGTGTAAATATAAAAGTCTCAGACATTCAAACCACAACATACACTTAATACTAAGGGCCTCATTCGGCAAATTGCCATTCTACAATAATTAGTTCGTGTTATTTTGGTAATTTGGTGACTTATGACTGTAAATTTCGGAATTGCGCAATAGCCTTGTTTTAGGAATCAGGCTGGCAGTTTATTTTCTCTAAAAGCACGCAGCCAGTTAACAGTGTTGATTCATGATCACCGAAGAACATTTAGCTTTACACACATTTCATATAAATTTTATTTGATACCTGCTCAAAACTTAGATGTAACCAAGTACCATCTTGCATTTTTAACAAGTCATCTAGGCTGTATTATTTGCAATCAAGACGTTTGTATATTTTGATGCTCATTTTGACAAACATTGTAACTTACCCAGAAATCGTTGCTCTGTGTTTGTAATATTGATACTCACACCTGATGTTCAGCGGTATAGCGATGGGTCGACACAAGGGCGTAGAGAGAAAATCTGATAGCTTTGCGGCACCCATGCATTATGTCGATCGATTCAAAAGATTGAACTTGTGGCCGAAGATTGAAAGAACTATTTAGTAGCTGTAAACTGTGAGGGTCGCTGCTATTTTGTCTCCGGTGCCCTAGAATACTGAAATCTCACAAAGTGTCATCCTGGATAAAGTGTCTCTACGTGGCATCGATAACTTTTTTATCTGCGGCTGTATACACAGCAAAATTCATCTTTATGTTACCAAATCATAACTTTTTACAAGTTCATGGGGTATAAGCATGCCCCTAGACAAGGGTACGGGTTCCGAAGAAGACGGTTGACCACATACACTGATACTTAAAAATTCAAATGCTTTGACTTTTATTAGCAAACCGAGCGCTTGAACTATCAGTTGTCGTTTTATAGGCATACTGCTATTGCATATGCAGTTATATGCAGGAATATGGCCGAAAGTTTTATGCTCGCACTTTGTAATGAACTTTCGGAACAATAAAGGAATAATGTAAATTAACGAAAAATATCCTTTAATTCGAGAAACAGTCCAGCTTAAGTGTAAATTTACATAAAGGTAGATAAATTCACATAAAGGTAGATATGATTCTTCTTCTGTCATCCTTGGTAATATATACATCTGGGGCCAACCTTTTTGATGAGTACGCCAGAATATTATGTCGTATTTATGGCTCCTACTCAAACCCGCTGTACCATTTTATAATAATACATCTTAGCATAAAACGTCTATTTTTATACAACGTGGTACAATGAAGTATTCCCACAGTCGTTTGCTATAACAATAGTGGTATCATATAATTCTAAACCATGTGTTATATAAACACCAATTATTTTATCATCCAGATACACCCTGCCAGAAAATGTTAAGAAATATATTTTCAGATGTTTTGCGGATGCAAACGATATATAACACCATTTTCCCGACTTTGTTTTTCAGCAGAGCCTTACAGTTTAGTTTTAGTCATGTGAATTATTAGTTATAATCATATTACGCCTACGCTTTATAAAAATATAGTTTTTATCGCTATACAGAGCAGAGTATCAGCAAAATATGCCTTCAAACCTTCCTATAAATAGATGAGATAGCTGTTGCCCATTTTATAGATGATAGCTTTATTAGTCAAGAATTTTTACAGGTATATGATTTTGGTTTAGTGTAAGTACAGATTGCTTTAATCGCACAAATTGTCCGGAACGTGTAACAGTTAAATGTTCTAAATCTACTTGAGTTCACCATTCGCTCCTGCTATACGACAATAAAAAATTTGAATGGAACGTTTCAAAATAGAATATATATTGAACAACGCAAGGAAAACGCTGGTAATGTGATTGTATTCGCACTTTATCGTTGTGCCATTGAGGTTAAAGTTGTGATTATCATAGTCCCGGTTAGGGCCATGATATGTATATGTAGATGACAGTTCGATAACAATGATAATTCATCTATGTCTTCTGGATTCTCAAAGCTCAAACCGAAATACTCCATAGCAGCGTTACGTATCTGCGTGTTACGCGTGGTAACAACAAATTTTGTACTAACAAATTTATCAATAACATTTACCTAAACGCTTCACCTTTTAGCCAGTGTGGTTTCAAATTTAAACCTTATTAAAACTTAAATTAAGTTGAGAAGCGCCGCATCCATGCATATCGTAGAAATTAGTTTTATCACGACGGTGATATTTTCCAGCTAGCCCTGACGGCGGGATTTTCGCTATGAACTAGTGATTCCTTTTCTAAATAGTTTTTCAATGACAAATCTTAAAAAGATTGTCATTGATAAATTTAAATGTTTATCAGCAATAGTACAAGCACGCGATAAGACATAGAGAGCAATTTGTAGCCTAAATACCAGTAAAATCAGACTCAACAATCGTATTTAGACATCGTCATCTAAAAGTTCCATTGTTAAACCATTTAGAACTTGAGTGAAAAATATCGCCCTTGACCGGTATTGGATAGATAAGCACACTGTTTTCTAAAAATATTCTTCAAAGATATAAGCTGTCTGTAAAGACATAAATGTAAACAAAATTTAGTGTATTTCTACATTTTCAAAAATTTTACATTTACGCTATTGTAAAATCACAAATTTAAACATTGATAAGGTTGAATTGTTACACAGTAATGTTAACTGCAACAGGTTTCTTTTGTATTTAGCTGCCATAAAATTATTTCTGTGCGTAAGTTTATGTCTTTGTACACTATTTTGTTTTCATGTTGCGAATTGCAGCAAAATTTGATACCATTTGTCTCATAGCATGTCCCAAATTAATGCTATGTTCTTTGTGCTTTAACCTGAATAGAGCAACAAAGTGTTTTAAGACCACCCCAACTACTACGTAAATTTATGTGTAAATGACTAAAGAGTCAGAATAGTTGTTATTAGACAGTACTAGCAGAATCTGATGACACAGAAAGTTTACAGCAACATATAGGCCAATTACACACATTACTATTCATTTTGAGTTAGATGTTAATAATTGTTAGCAACATGTTAATATTCACGTGGTTCACTGCCGATCGCTCTTCAGCACCTCTCTGAATAAGGGTGCATATTTAAGATCATACGAATACAAGTTGTCTGGCTAACAACAGTACATCATTAACGGGAATGATAGAGGTAACCCAACTTTTTCGCAGTTACTTAAAATACAGTGTACTTGTCGCTTGATGCGATTTAAGATCATAATTTTACTAAACCAATTATTTCTATGAATTATTCATTATTTGTACGGTACGATGTATTTCATAACTTCTTCCGTCTGGTTTCCCCGATTTAAAAACAATGCTGTGCTTATATCTGATAGCCATGATTTTCATGTTTATGAGTGCCCAGCTATTTGTACACATTATACTCACTCAGGCAGCTGTGCTATTTCTTCGCAGTCAGAATGTTCCGAAACCATGGACCCTAAACGAATTTGGTCGGTATACTTATTGGTTACCATAGAAAGCTTGGATGAATACTTAAAATCAAGTCAAGCAGCACTGTTTCGTCATGCAGAAAGCGCAGGTGGGGTTTGTATAACCGCTTTAGAAATTTCTTAAAACGGTAGAAATTCTCCATACCCACAAAGAAATAGCATACGCCACAGTTACTACGTATTACCTCAGGGGACGGACGCATTTACTTAATTTGGTCAATAAAACATTTAAATAAAGTGACAAAGCTCTCTAGGTCTACTTGATGTAAATCCGCATTTGTGCATAACGTCTTTACTGAACACGGGGTAAATGAACCCTCAAATCGTATTTTGTTCTTTCAGACCATGGCGAGAAGCATGCGAAGCTCAACATTCCCCTCGACACCTAGTGAACCAATAAGGTTCTAAATCTGTCTTATGTGTTTGACTGTGGTCCTGTCCGAAATTTAAAATGTGCAAATATTAGGCCCATAAGTATGTACACATATTAAAAGAAAATAAATAGAAAATTTTAAGAAATATATGCATCAGAAGCCGCAATAAAAACTGTACTTTGGTAGGCTGATAAAATTTTATGGGATGAGATCAGCGCACATGGACATATATGCATTAAAATTTTTTCTTTAATTCATGCCAGTTGTACTACCTGCATAAATACTAGGAACATTGTAACCTACGCCGGCATGGCAAATATGGCCGTGCCGGAACGCCCATCTCTATAAGTTTGGAAGCACATTAGAGCTATACAATCGACTCCGACAAATCATTCGGCGTGTATAAGACAAGAAACGAATCAGTTCACAAATGAAATTCAAATTGGTTGATATACATACTATGTGCTTTAGTTTTAATGATAAAATATGGTCGTGCAAACATATTGTCCATTATTATCAATCTCTACGGTACGGTTTAGCACTTAACATGTAAACAAACTTTTATAAGGGACATAGTCACGATTGACCCGAACAAATACCGACCAGTATTAGTTTACATATTGGGCTTGAGATTGCTCTTGTCGGTATATTCTGATGTGATATATTGTAGGGCGAAAATGACGCTTAAAAACATAAATTAGCATCGCGGCTGCGTTAAATAGCTGTTATATGAGACGGGTGCCGTCAGTTATTCAAGAATTTGCAATTTATCCTCTCGAAAATTGCACTCTAGGGATGTCAGTGGTAGAAACATTAAATGTCTTAAATCTGTTTTCTAATTAGAGATATATTCGTACAGCACAATTCGGTTTGCTATAAAATACAATCCTGTTGATATCATAATTTCAGTCTTTTATGTTATAAAATGTGGGTTCAATAAATCAAATTAAAATTTTCATTAGGATGAAAGTAATGGAGTAGATAATGAGTGACATATATTGCTATAGAGCATTGATTTAGTAATAAATGTTACAATATGAAAAGAGTAAAGTAGCTTATGTGTGCTGACAATGTTGGCCATATCCTCTAAATCGGGTGAAGTTTTAACCGTTAAACCGATATGGTTCACTTCGGAGCAGTACATCAGAATTCCAATCAAAAAAATATGCAACAATGTCCTGGGGCCACTAGCATTCTAGACATTTTGTGCTAAAATAAAATAATTTTTGCTTCAAGTTACAACGTCAAATGCTAACTATTTACATTGAAAATAGGCTTCCATGAAATATAAATGAAGTTTATTTGATTTTTGCAAAACTAGACTATTCTTTTAAAATTCAAAAAACGATTCTTAGGAATTTAAAAGATAATTGTTGAAAGAATATTCCTTGAATTTTAAAAAAATATTTGGTGGTGCAAAAAATCGAAGAAACTCCTTTTAAATGTTATGGAAAGCATTTTAAGTGTGGGATCGATCTCATTGAATGTTTTTGTATTTTGTTCCAGGTTATTGTCCCTGTTTATCGTATATCATTAGCATAGCTATTTTTATGTACTACCACCACTACATTAATATAATGCAATATATGCCACCGAACTGATTAGGTGCAAATAATAAAGACACCCAGGTATCGATTGTAAACAATGAAATAATATTTAATGTATATATATTTTTGTAATTAATACAATTTAATACAATATAAATAATGGATCGAGGTTACTTCCCGCACATATCAGTGCAATCGGACCAGGAAGCATCTGATGGAGACACGGCAGCAGCTCCGTGTAGACGCTCAAGTTATAATGCTGGACCGGTTGAGAACAGACCGGAAGCGGAAATGCTGGAAAACTACGAAGAGTCACTAAAACGCAATACAGGTAAGTTTAATATTTTATCGATATGTTTGGTAGACGGGAACTTGCTACCTGTTTGATGCACCTGCACGAACAATATTAAAAAGAAATGCTAGCTGAATACGTTGAAAAATGAATTTTTCAACGTCTTTCTTGTTCTTCATGAGCATGTAGCTTTTTCTAGAAAAGGAGAGAGTGACGATAACCAAATTTTTGGAAAATAGCTAAAGTTTTCTACAACTGTACAAATGCAGTTCACCATCAGCAGTGTTTTGCTCCTAAAGACAATGCTAAAGTTTGTAGATTTCTCTTATTAATTTGTGTAAATTTTAAAAGATTATTTTGCTAGATGCTATTTTTAATATTGAATTTTTCGAAATCAATGGAAAACAATTTTTCAGAAGCATATTTCAAAATAACGGTTACGGAAAACCCTGATCAATAACTGTCGTTTAAACACATTCGCGATTTCCCTTTTATAGATACATAACATGTAAAATATAACTGAGTTAAAACTTCGGGATATTCAGAAATGAAGGAATACTGGCTTTTTTCGAAGTTGTGAGCGCGGAATGATAGTTTCTAACATCCTGCACATACTACTTAAAATGCTAATATTGAACCATAATGATATTAAAATACGAACCAAATATGTTACGCCACAATTGTCAATATTATTGATCAGAAACCGACGTAAAGGTTTTAAGGCTGAAGCGTCATTTAACAACGGGTTTCGAAAACGTATTAGCAGGTTTTCCAAAATTCGAAGCATGATCCGCAGGGTATTTAGAGCTATAAACTTGAGCTAAAATTGAACACTGCATGCTATCAGTATTGTTGGTGCAACTGTGAATGTCGTTCAACACCGCTGAGTTCGTCAACTGGGTGCTGTTAAGCGTTTTGCCTGTACTCCTAAATGTTCTGACCTCCTCATTGCAATATGTCGACAGGTGCTGCCGATGTAGTCCGCTTCAAAAGCAGAATATGTATATTTATATAGGACGTAGGATTTGAGGTCATCAGGAATGATTGAAAAAATGTTTTAGGTTACCTCTAGTTTCAAAAACGATGCATATCTGCAAATCGGGAAATATGGATCGAAACAGATTTCGTAGCTGTTTGCTCCAATTATGCGTAAGATCGCCAAAGAATGGGAGTTTCAATGTAAATCACCGGGTAGTTATACTTTTGTTTTGTGAGAATGTAACACTTTGCGTTACTGCCGGTTGGTTTATAACCGATCTCCGATCTTTTCCAATATACCATTTCTTCATAAAGGTTCTGGTGCATCTTTGCACAGTCTTTATTGGAAAACCATTATTGCACAGGGTGTTTTGTAGAAACCTAATTTCCCGTTGGATAGCTTAATAATTTGAGATTATTTGTACTGTACGATATAATAAGCGGTTTATTAACACGGTTTCGTATTTTGGGTGTACAAAAGAATCGTATTTCATCAAAAGACCGGTAAAACTGGGCTTCCTATATGTGGACGTAACAAATTTGTTAGTACTCCTTGAGACTTTAACATCTAGGAACGGAATTTAAGAACGGAAGAATGGTTTCACCGCCAGGCCCGACCCTGGCCAACATATTCATGATAAAATCGGAAACTAGATGGCTGAACCAGTGCAATTCTAACTACAACCCTAAACTTTATCGCCGCTATATAGATGATGCGTTTACAATTTTTGACAATCAACAACAGGCAACAAATTTCTTACAGTTCATAAATGAGCAACATGGCTTTATCAAGTTCGCTTGGCAAATGAGCAGGACAACCAAATTCCGTTCCTAGATGTTAAAATCTCAAGGAGTACTAACGAATTCTAGGTCCACATATAGGAAGCCCAGTTTTACCGGTCTTTTGGTGAAATACAATTCTTTTGTATACCCAAAATATAAAACCGGATTAATAAACTGCCTATTACATCGTGCAGTACAAATCAGCCCAAATTATCAAGCTATCCATCCTGGAATTAAATGTCAACAACCCTGTGAAATAATGGTTTTTTAAAATACTGTGCAAAGATGCACCAGAACCTTTATGAACAAATGGTATTCTGAAAAAGATCGCGGGTCGGTCATAAATCAACAGGTAGCAACGCAAAACGTTGCATTCTCACAAAACAAACAGCATAACTCCACGGTGATTTACATTGAAAGTCCCGTTATTTGGCGACTTTACACATACTTTGAGCAAATAGCTACAAAATATAGTTCGATCCATGTTTTCTAATCTGCAGATATGCATCGTTTTTGAAACTAGAGGTTTTTCCATCATAAAGACGTTATTCCTAATCATGTGAAATACTATGTTGTATATAAATATTCATATTCAGCTTGCGAAACGGACTACATTGGCAGTACCTGCCGAAATCTAGCAACGAGGAGGTCAGAATATCTAGGAGTATCGGCCTGCACAGGCAAAACGCTTAACAACACCCAGTTATCGAACTCTGCGGTGTAGAACCACATTCGGAGTTGCACCAACAATACGGACAGCACTCAGTTCTCAATTTTAGGTTAGGTTGATATCTCTGAATATCCTGTGGGTAGCATGTTTCCAATTTTGGAAAACCTGCTAATACATTTTCGAAACCTGTTGTTAAATGACACTTCAGCATTAAAAGCTTTACATCTGTTCCCTGATCAATAATGTTTACAACTGTGGCTTAGCACATATGGTTTAATATTTCAAATGCTTATTTGGTTTAATTAAATAAATGTCCCTAATGAAATGCAGGTTCTCATTTCTGGAACCACAGCTACAGGCCCTTTCAGGTTTGGCCTCGAATTTATATATTTTTAGAGAAGACAGCCGCGGCGGTATTAAAACTATGATAGGAATTTGGTATGAGACATAATATCGTTTATTAAAGTATAAGCCGGCACCTCAGCATATAAATGACATCGTAAACTTCGCTATTAGGATAGTATTGAGAGGGGACCATGAGAATTTCTAGAGAGTAGTAGCATTTACACGTTATGAAGTCTAATAAAAACGTTCTTGACATAAAGCAGTTGTAAGGTGGATTATTCTGTCTTTATTTATATAATTTTATGCGGTCAAATCTGTGTTCCGTCTTAAATATGATCCAATGAATTCGGTTATTTTACGCGCCGTTTTTATTGAACAAGCGGATTCCGGCGATCGAATTCCGATTTATTAAATATTCTACGATAATATCATTGGTGCCGGCAATGCAACTTGTGCTGATGATGCACAGTATGATAAAAGGAGAAAATTTCTTAGACAACCCCTGAGGGGTGTGACAAAATTTTATAATTACCTTAAAATTCATAATTAAGGAATGTTTTATGATTTCCTAATCTTAGTAAATGCTCGTTTAAAGTTGTAAAATGAGCGAACAAAGGATCGACAAAAATGTATCTGTGGACACTTATGTTTTGTTGTTTTTATTAGTTTTGCCACAAAACGTACGTGAATAATTGCACACAACGCTACGTTACTTAAATTATTTCACAGCTCTGACACTGGCAAGACAGTACCTCTCAATATTAGGTTTATAATTCAAATCTCGCATACTTGATAAATTCTGACTCTCTTGATAAATTCTTCTTAACTATGTGAAATGAGTTAAAAAAGTCTCTTGTCTTGTTTCAAATTTTTTATTTGCTGATTTCTGTAACGCACAATTTGCAAAGTTACAAAGTCCGAAATACCAGTAACAGTGTTAAGTATGTAACTAGCATAAATGAAAATTAGGGTGTTGCTAAATTATAATTGTTGCAAATAGCTTTCATCAAAAATGATGTTTACAGAAATGATAGTTTGCTGTACGTTTTCCTCTCTAAATCACAATGAAATGTGTTGAAAAATTGTTGAGATTTTGCGAATAAATAGTTATAATTTGACCTAACGAGTAGAATTAAGTGTCTAGGCTCTATGCTAGGTGCGTCCATGATGTCAGAAGAGCCGAGTCAAGCCAGATCACAATATCTCTCTGTGAGACCAGAACCGAGCAAAGTGTATCTGGAATGGCCGGGTTCGGTGTTAAAAACTTTTATCTAAAAAAGCAAACAGAATTTTCATAATTGATCTACAGTCTAATACTCACCCAGCAGCATGACCAGAATACTTTCCCTCGGCGATATTTTCATCGGATGACTCTAGCTGAGCCGAGCCAAACCGCACACGGTTCATAAAGGCCCTGTGCCGAGCCTATTATCCAGAGCTAAAACGTTTGGTTCTTTCTCGCCTCCTATTGCGTATTCAGAAATTTGTATGCAATGTTGTGATAATTTATATAATTACACAAGCTTGAACGAGTAAGCTACACAGCAAGGGAATACAAATATCTAAATATTAATACAACTGCAACTAGTTTGTGACATAGTTATAAGATATAACACAATCGTATAGCAACGAATGTTGAGTTGACGTGTAATCTTTAGACAATTGGTAAAAACTTTTGATTAATTTACAGATCGACGTGATAAAATGCAAAAGAAAACTTTCACAAAATGGATGAACAAACATTTGGAAAAGGTTAGTTGTATTGTTTTTAAAATTTTGTCGAAAAATAAAATAGTTTATATTTTGTTGACATTCCACTGTGTATAGCTGATTTGGAGCGTAGCGAAATTGATTGCTTTTTCAAATTCAACTTCTCATGTCTGCTTACTAAGCTGAAATAGTTATATCATCTGCCATGGCAGACGAGTCTTATTTCTTTAAATGTAACGAGGTTTGGCACAGGGCTTACACAGTAATGCCTTAAGATGTCAATGTAAATTGACTAGATAAGTAAACGAAGCGAGCTTTTTAATGTCAGCTTCGATTACATGCTGTATAGCCTCGGTTGTACAATAATTTCCACTGTATTGTAATTATGCAATCAATCCTGAATAGTTGAGAAATTGTATGTAACAATAGTTTATTTGTGGCTCTACCCGATTAAGGTTATTTTGAGAGCCATCGCCACTTTCACATGTACAGTAATGCGAGACTACATCTGCTCGGATCATACAATTGATACCATCTCTACCTAAACTGACCTGCCAAGGAGCCTCACATAAAGCGATTGATATAAGCATGAGATAAAATGGACTGATATTAAATAGACTTAAGCCTGATATGGAGCCTAGCTTTAATCCGCCTTTGATCTGACTACCTGCTTTGCCTAATGCAGCATTTACTTAATAAAATGGCACTTGTGTGTAATATTTTTAATATACTACAACAATCATAACATAGTTTATGGTGATCTGTTTGCTATACGATTCAACAAATGATGGTGCCATCTACGTGTGCGGTTTTCCACAACCTATACTTAAGCATGCAGCGGAGCAGTGGGAAAACAGCCAAGTGATATGTCTTGTTTGTGAAACAAATTGAATTGATCCCTGACATCATACAATTTATAGGTTTAAATTGGCAGTGCATATTATGCTTCTTACAACACTAAAACACTTTGTTTTACCAGAGAACTGTTTCAACGTTAATAAGAGTTTTATTGAGTCCATGCCATCTTACAGAAAAGTTGATTGCGTCCGAAACACCATATAAAATAACTTAGATAATAGCGATGGCCTCATGTACACCATATCATTAACGGAGCTTCACTACGTGGATAAAACTTCGTCGTAGCGAGTGATTTGTAACATAAGTATAAAACAAATCCAGCCTCGATAAATTATAGAGCTTCAAACGGGTTGTGGTTGCATAAATGCATATAGTGTTCCTGGTTTTCATTATGTCGTTCAAGGAATTTCGTAAAAAATATTGTATTAAAACGTAATTGAATGCTGTTATGAGACCGCTAGATAAGTAAAATTATGTTTTTGCATAAATACAGTGCTTAATAGATTTAAAAGTAACACTACTTTTTGAATATATGTACTATGCATATATGTACTGTTGCAAAAGAAAAGCGATAAATGGCTATTATTTTTATACACCCACTAACCATTTATACGCACTACTAAATCTTCTGACATTTATTTTGCTAATCTTGTAACTCAGTCCAGAATGTTCATGGTGTATACGTCTGTTGGGTGGTTAGACACTTAATTATGGATAGCAGGTAACGGCAAAAGCGTAAATCGTCACAACACACGTATGAACCACATATGAGACGACAAAACCTAAGTTCGTTGCCATAATGCCGCGATGACCATTTTCGATTCGCCACGTTATATAAACGAAATCCTCTCAGTCTGAGAGCAAACAAAAACAATTCGAAGAACGCCAATAAAACGGCAAATGTTTTCTTAAATGTTTCGGAAGTATATTTTATATATTGCAAAATATCTTTTTTTTTCGGAAACCGTTCCAAAAAAATTTGCCCTCAAGGAATATATGTCCCGACACTGGTTAACGCTGCACACATATTGAAGGAGCGTAAAGGAAATTTTAAATTTTGGCCCTCAATAGTTATTTGGACAGATGTGACAGCGAAGCCATCCGGTAATTTCGCTCCCGATTACCAGTTGTGAAATGTTTAAAAGGCGGGTGATTATGGCCTTAAATATCTTGTCTTGACACACCTAATTGTGCCCAGAAAAGCACTTGGGATGTCAGCATGGGGGACTCAGGGAGGCCGTGCCTCCTCCGCAGCTTGAGATGGTGCCCCACCCACAGTTTACAACTGCAACAAAGGTAGTAAGATGTAACCGTCAGATCACATTTTGGGTAACTCCACCCCCGATGCATGGGTTCCCCTAACAAAATTCCTTGCGACCTTCCAGCTAGCACTGCGTAAGGCCAAATGTAATAGCATTAGTTTTAGATAATTCTACATATCAGTTCCCGCGAAATCTTTCCTCGGCTCACATGAAGAATTGTGAGAGTATAATTCCATTTATCCGGTACTGCACGAGGTTACATGCAGAATAAGTCACGTGAAACGTTGAGCCAACTAGTCCACAAGTTCTGAAGATACATATGATAACAGCAAAATGTGAGGTGATGTTGGTCTGAAGAAGTGTTTTAAATCAGTTCCGACCTGCAAAATGGGAACTGCGGCGCATGCAGTGTCTATTATGCAGCAATGGTTTATGTAGCGTGAATTTTGTTAGAGATTGGACGTGCCTTAATAAGTTACAGCTCGTAGCTGTGAGATTTTCTTGGCAATCAAATTTGATTGTCTCAGATAATCTTTTTGTAATTTTTCGGATATTTCTTGGAGCGATGTTACTACCAGAAGCAAAAATCCTAAGCCCTAATACACTAAAAGTATGAGATAATTTGCCAAATCGTTTCACTTAGAACCAAGTTACGAACAGCAGCAGCATAAATGCGATTACTTTTAGCCT
Organism: Trileptium ribeirensis; assembly: GCA_030248225.1. Classification (NCBI taxonomy): domain Eukaryota; kingdom Metazoa; phylum Nematoda; class Enoplea; order Enoplida; family Thoracostomopsidae; genus Trileptium; species Trileptium ribeirensis. The sequence goes on along the minus strand of JASANE010002333.1, from coordinate 15,876 downwards.
CCAATTCGGTGTTCTTCAAACTCTGCTCTCGAACACGCTTGGATATACACGAATGAGGCCTGCAGGGTTTGCAGTGGTGATTTTTCAAGGCTTTAATATTATTATGGATTCCTTGTGTACCTTCCTGGTCCGACAAAACAATTTTTGTTGTTATAAATGTCGCCCAGGGTACGAAACATTATTGAAAACATGTCATTCTTATCTTGGAAGTGAGATGAGTGTCTGGAGGTCAAAACTTCTCAAACAGGCTCGACAGAAAATATTTATCTTCCCGAAAAGTTCTCTACCAAGCTTGAGTTAGTGAAGATAGTCTACAGCTAAATGTCTTTGACTCATAAGCGATATTATGACGTAAATAAGGCAAATCAAAGCTCAGCAACCCTCTGCATAGTGCAACCCATTCTTGGATCGAGATCACATCACCCTGCAAGACCGAATCGATGGTGTGCTCCTCTATCTTGGTTTTCTCTTAGAAATATCAAAGCCTTTTTCAAAAATTTCGTTCTATAGCAACAAACTATTGATATGCTTCTTAATACTCTTTAATATTCTTAATACTCCTAATAGCAGGAAATTATAAATTGATAATATGTGTTTTAGATTTTAAATTTTAGGATATGTTATGTTTCGTACGTAGGCTTAAGCCGGCCATGTAACTGAATGTGTTTGTTTAAACATATTTCAGGCAGATTCAGTCGTAACCGATTTATTTGAAGATCTTCGTGATGGACACAGATTGGTACTTTTGCTCAGGATTGTTGCAAATGCTGAGTTGGTTAGTATTTGCTTGTAATGTTTCATGTTTTTGTACTAAAATATGTGCTGGTGCTTTTCCTCATCAGTTGTTAGAACATTTTATGGTGTTTTGAAGCTTTGTTGTCCTCTTGCCGATGACTGTGTCTGCATTATTGAACGAGAAATCAATAAAGCTTTAGTAAACACAAATTTGCCCAGGACTAAAAATAATTATCGACTGTATTAAAGGCTAACACTGTTTTATGTTATGTTCAGATTGTTTGCCATTTTATACACTGTGACTACATACAGAAAAGACAGAGTGACAATTATTAGTGTTGTTTTAATCCCTAATTAATAAAATTTGACTCACGAAGTAATTTGTATTTCTTTTCATTATCGGCTTTTGAATTTGTCGAATCAGTTTCTTTTCATCAGCCACATAACTTGATGATATATGTACTAGGACCAGTTCTGGCCCTAAGGGATCCCAGCTGCACCACGCTCAGTATTCATTGTGGTGCCCGGACAACCCCGGCTTACACGATTCCCCGGTGGATCCTAATCTAACCGATGGGAACCGCTTAGCTTAGCGGGCTGCTCGGCGGGTTTACCAGGGTGTTCGGCCTGGCCCCTATATCGGCCCACGTGGCTAGAGGTATGCAGGTCCCCCTGAGGGAGGGTCATCCCCTAAGCCTGCTCACAGGTAATGAGGTTGACCCGTCTTTCCCTCATGCTTCGGTGACTGGGAGCGGAGGCGGCATAGAACGTTGTACCGGGGTTCCTCGAAACTACGAGCCGAGGTTACTTATCAACATTGCAAGGGAAACGGAGGGAAGGGCTGCGAGCGAGTGCAAGTCCAATGCTGCGGGGCGGGGAGGGGCCTACCCTAATCTTTCGATATTGATTCGCTTAGCGGAATGTCGTGGTGAGATACGATTTGAGAACGAGCTAAGACTTTGGGCGGCAGGTGTAGATGGGCCACAATAGCACAAGGTGGCGTTCGCGAGCATCTTTGGAAGGTAGCCGGAAAGCTGCGCCCACTGGAAAACTAGGATATAAAATCAAGAGCGATTGGTCGTGAGTTTAAGGGAGGTCTATACTTCTACAGAGCGTTGCGTTGATTAGATCTAATTGAGTTGAGCTCACCTAGGGGAACGCTAAATTTGACCAAAGCCAATTCGCCTGCAGTAAATACACGCTCAAATTATTTACTTAAATTTTTGTAATTATATTCCCTTGGCACACTCAAAAACTTCCCAATCGGGAACACTCCGCAGCGTATATGTGCATAATACAACAAGAATATTATAGAATACAATGTCCGAGTTCCCGCACGGAACCCCCGTCGCTCAACAATTACAGAAATTTCACAGGGGCATCCCTCTCCTAGATACCTTCAAATTTCAGCAGTGAAAAACGATCTCTTAGCTTCCTCAGAGCTCCTTTGAAGGCGAAATGTATAATTCGGTAATTATTCAACATTGGTAATGAATTTTCACAGCCCCCGACATTTAATTGGGGTGACGAAATTGTGTCTCGGGAGCACCAATTGGGCTCTTTTAGAAACGCGGAACCCGCTACCCAAAATCTTGCTATCTGATCCTTAGAGTTTATTGTGATCCCCGCGAAAACACACGCGTAGCTGTATTTCTAACTGCCCTTCCAAGACCTCTTCCTTCTGACGCCTCCCTGAAATTCTCCTAAGAAATTTTCTTTTGCTCGAATCTGCTCGGCTTAACTAGTAAGGCGCGGCCCAGCACTTGTGGGAGCGTGGGGCATCCGTTAGACGCCCCGGCACCCACAAGGGCTGCCCTTTAGTGCTTAGGCCTACGCGAGAAAACTTCCGGAAACCCTCTTGATGTGTACTCTCTGGGCGGGCCTCTTCCACGCGTCCGCTGTGTGAAGAGTCCACCCAGGTTAGTTCCGAATGCGGTGCGCCCGTTGGTCCTACGAAATTTTGTAAAAACGAAAACTCTTCCGCCGGCTAAACGGGTACTTGCAGAAAGCCTATGTCCTAAGAAAGTCTACGAAACAATCAATTAAGAAAAATCCTATATACGTCCACCGAGCGTCACGAAACATCACCCGGTGGACGGGGAACCAGTCGAGTTCGGCGGGACCTTCCCACATTTCTGAAATTTGAACAAAATTTTGACCACGCTTCGTCCCACACTCAACCCACTTCCCGGCGCGGGCGCAGCACTGACGGGCGCGCGAGGCATCCAACGGATACCCCAGCACCCGTAAGGGCTGCCCCTGGTCCTAACTCGAGTAAAATGTCAAAAAAAGCATCGAAAGCCCCCGGGCGGACCTCTTCCGCACGGCTGCATGCCGAAGAGCCCACCCGGGCGAAACAAAAGCCCAAAACAAGCGATTTAAAATGAAACGTTGGCGACAACCGCCAAAACCCGACTAATTTTAAATGTAGCAGCCTCGACTGGTCCCGTTTTAGAAGGGTACCGTGCTCTTTTATACTGGCTACGACCCCCCCTTTTTTTTCTTTTTCCGCTGCCTATACTAAAATTTCAAACTTTTGAAATGACAATAATATTTTAAAGCGATAATAATATAACAACATCAAGCAATGAGCAAAAACATCGACGTATCTGTAATATAAATATATACCATCGCCGCCCTGCTATGTGCAACAAGCCAGCCCCTAGCGGACACAAAACAACATAGATGGCCAGCAGCAACATAAACGTGGCCGACAACTGCCAAGGAGACAAAACCGCCCGCTGGTCGGTGCGGCATAAATTTAAGAACCAAAATATAACGGCGCTCAGAGTGCTGTTTTCTCATAGGGATATCGGCACGTATTGGCCGATATCTCACGAACGAAAAACAGTAGGCGGCCGGGGGCAGGACCGGAATCATGCCCTGGCAGGCCGGCTGCTGATAAAAGTTTAAAATTTAATGTATCTCCCACAGGAGGCCTGTTAGAGGCCGTTTTAGGCGCCCAAAAATGAAAATTTTGGGGTCCCATTTAAGTTCGGAGGATCCTGGGCGGACCCACGGGGGTGGGCGGCCCCGGTTTTCAGTTAAACGGTTAGGGTGAGACCCGTTAAGTGTCCCGGGCTCCTAAAATCTGGGAGTTCTAATTATTTTGGGTACCCTTTTGGGCTTAGAAAATGGGAGGCTTAAACGCCTGTTCGGGGGTCCCTAAGTATTTAGGGGATCCGAATTTTTAGACCCGCCGGGACAATTTAACACCCCAGCAGTGTCCTCAAGAGGGTTTAGTCACCCTGATTCCCCTAGGGTTCGTAGAAAACCGAAAAATTGAATTTTGTGTCGCGCCCTAAAATAGAGTCTTAGAAGATTTTGTACCCGTTATTTGTTCTCCGAAAATTTTGTTCAAATGCCCATCCTACATATTTTATAGATATATATAATGCACTGTGTAAATGCACTGTATAGACACGGCAGATACAAAGTAGATTACTGCAACTCCTCGGCGTGTGCGCTGGGATCGGCCCAGGGCGACCAGTTTTCGTATGATACCAAAAATCCCTGAAACATCCGTTGGTCCCCGGCCTCGCCGAACGCACACCCGTTCTATGCACCCAATACAATACTATATATAACTAATATAATGCATCAACGTTGTATATACACAAATCAATTTATTTCCCGAGGACCGACCGGACACCCCTAATAGTAATATCTGTCTTCCAATTTCGGTGCCAAAATCATCCCGGGCACCTGCGGGCAGCGGAGTGTGACCTTATAAATGCAATAGAAATGAAATACAAAGTTTATTTCACAATGAATATGATACTGCACAATTACACAATAGTTTACACAGAGGTCACACTCCACCGGTATCCGGCCGTCCATTCCCTTGTTCCCTACGAAATTTGACCCGATTCGAGCGTTTTCTCCTTTTAACAAAATTGGGCTGTTACATCTCTTAAAAATTTTTGGATTTATTAGACTCCTTACTTAGGGTAAGAGTGTAAATCCCTTAAGATGATGAATTTGCGTGAAAATTTCGCCTTTAAATTGCAAATGCACAGCCCATGATTTGATTCAGCTTGAAAAGTTTAGAGATTGTTATAAAATTTACGTAGAATTTCCAACGGTTTTAAGGTTATGTATGAGAATTTAGGAAAATTCGCGGAACATTTGGAAAAATTTGCCAGATTTCCAGATTTTCGTAAAATTTTGTAAGTTTCAGTAAATATTTTCGATAACTTTTAGTAGAATTTGGTAAGTTTCCGTAATTTGTATAAGTTTCCGTAAAATTTTGTAAATTTTTAAAGGTTATAAATTTCAGGGCAGAAGGGCGACTTGGTGTTGTCCGATATCCCCGTGTACGCAAGAAACGTGAAAAACGCCGCTCCTTCTCCCTTATTTTCCGGAAATTTTCGAAGTTTTCCCTTATGGGCTAAATTGTTAGAATCTTTGAGATCAGGTAAAATTCTTTCTCCTCTGTTAATCTAGCGGTGGTTTCTTGTACCTGGCCACCTAAAATCTTTGTATATCCGTAATTAACCATTCACATATGTAATATATAATAGTCGTTCATTATTATTATGCATAATATATATATTTGGCACGTACCTCCAAAAGTTTGTTTGGTTTGGTCACTCCCAGGAAAGGGTCCGGACTGCCAGGTTGCCTGACCCAGGAGTTCCCTTTAAATCGCAAATATTTTCTAATGTTTCCATGGTATCTGTAGCTTTGATAGAAGAAAAATGGCTTTCATATTCCTGAGTTTCGGTACTAGATTAATTTAACTTGGGTTGGTTTATACTAGCTGTGCTTCCGACTTAGCTAGCTTCGAATAACGTTCCCTAAGAAATTTTGCATCGCTCCTGTTCCGCGTACTTTCGCTGTCTGCTCACTGCCGCTAGGTCTGGTTGGGGCTCCTTCATAGTTTTCGGTTAAGCCTCGCAATAACCTACCCTCTTACAGTGTGGTCCTCGCTTTACTTCCGCGCGTTTAGTGTAGCCCTCAATGCGTTAAGCGCCTCAACTCGGCGTCCCTAACTAAACGGCTCACCCACTCATGCAAGTTACGCCGACAGTACTGCGACACCATCGGCTCGTCAAACTGTGGCCTTTCTTGCCATTCCATGTGCGGTTCGTCCCGTTCCCACGCGTCTGCACTGTGGAACGCGACCGGCCAGGAGGGCATGTAGACGTTGTGGAAGGTGTCGTGTTGCCGTCGGTGATTAGCCATCACTTGCTTGAGCTCGGCTGTCCACGATAAAGCGTCCTGATTAGTGGCAACCCACCGGGGTGCCGGTGGCGCTATAACGATGGCGGTGTTGGCTGCAACTCGGCGAGAGAGCACGCCCAGGTGCCGTTTGAATTTGCGAAAGGCGGCGTTCGGCAAGGCGGCGTGGAGCTGCTCCATTGGTGCCTTGCGATAGACGTATTGAAATCCGCCGAGTATGATGATGCAGTTGGTCTGCGGGGTTAGGATCGCATTGGCCAACTGCAATAGGCGCACCATGGTTGATCCAGGCCACCCATTGACGATCCACTTGTTCTCGGTGGCCATTTCTAGTATTGGCAACGCCAGGGCGTCACCTATTATGACTGTCTTGGGCCAGCGAACGTGACCGGTGGCACGGTAATCCCGTACCTCCTCGAGTAGTCGGCCCATGACGTTGTGACAGCGCGTCGGGGCCTCATGCTGCTGCAGCTGTTGGTTTGTACGCCCAACGCCCCAGAAACTGTCCGTTGTGGCTTCCAACAGTTGTTGGTCGTCCGTGAGTCGCAGAATTCGCGCATATTCCGGTATGGCGAACTTGCTAAGCAGGATCGGCCGCATGATATGTTCGAGGAGCGGCTTGAGACGTGCCTGGGTGACACCGTCAATGAGCTCATTCTTGAGTTCCCGAGCTCGCGTTTTAAGTTGCAGCGGAGTGCCGGTCATGAGCAGTAATTCTCGGACGGCCTTAGTCAGTTCTAGCAGCGAGAGCACCTGTACTTGGTAGTGTTTCTCGACGGTCGTTAAAGTATTGCCGTCGTGGGAGAATGGGGTCGGTGCCTCGTGCATATTCGACAGCTCCGGCCATTCAGTACCGTGGGACAAAAATGTCACATATGGTTTGGTTAAATCCACACGATACGTTGGGATCGCCGGAAGCTGGAACCACGTCGATTCGGGTGGTGCCAATGGCCCACTCAACGATGCGCGTCCGCTGGATCGCCTCCGAGTCTGCTCGGCCTCATCGCTGCGTTGCGGTTGCGTGGTGTCGGCCATCTGCAAGAAGAAACGCACATAAATATTCGGGTTGTCGTTGCGTTGGGTCGCTCTATTTCGCTAATCGCTCGCTGGTTATTTATGTCTTGTCCTGCTTTACCTATGCGTTTCCTTATGGCGCTACTACCCTAAGCGTTTCCTTTATTTCTCCCCATAGGCTATTTCTTCCCCCCCCTATTTGTTTGGGTTGGTACGGCCTCATTCTTGCCAGGGTTCAGCCTTCTCATATAAATGGGCTTCGCCCATGCGCCAAAATATGTCCGTACGGCGAATCAGTTCTTCCGTCCAATCGCATAGTTCCGGCCAAAACGACGGCGAAACTACTGGCTCGAGCCATCGTTGGCGTTCTTCGCCTCGATTAAACGGACCAATCGCGTCCCAGGCTTCAACCCCTTTTAGCGCCACGGGCCACTTCGGCATGATGACGCTCGTGAGCGCCTGGTGCCCGTCCACCATCCTGGTCCTTCGCTCGGTCAGTTCATCGAACCACGCCGTGCTGTTGTACCGGAAATCGTCCCAGTGTGGCGCTGGCCCGGTGATGACGATGGCCGAGTCTGCCCGGAGCCGTCTCTCGAGCACCATGAGGTGGCGCTTGATCCGCTTGAGATAGGCGCCTGGCGAGAGTGCCTTGTTGGGCAGGTTCCAGACATCCCGGTAACCGCCGATAATGACGACGCAGTCGGTTTGCGGCGTCAGGAACGCGAGCGCCCAGTGGATCAACGAGATCATACCGAGCCCGGGCCGTACGAACGTGATGCGATTGTAGTCGTCGGCCACGTCCAATAGCGGCAGGGCACGTTCGTCACCGACGATGATAGTCCGCGGCCATCGCACAAAACGGTCGCGGTGGAACGACCGGATGTCGCATAGTAGATGTCCCAACGCGTTGTGGTAGGCCGGTTGGTCAGCTCCGCATTCGCTCCGGTGGACACCCGTACCCCAGAAATTGTCAAAGGTGTCGTTGAGGAGCGGCTTATGGCCCGTATCATACAGGTCGTCCCAATAGTCGAGATCCTGGAACTTAGCCAGAAGAATCGGGCGCATAACGTGGACCTGGTATGATCGGAGCCACTGTCGGGTGCTGGCCGGCAGCGAGCGGAGGAGGGCTACGCTGCGTAGTTTAACCTCCGTCGGTGACATCCGCTGATCCAAAATAGGGGCGATCGCCGAGACGAACCCCAACAGATCCAATAGGGTGACGTAGAAATGCTCGGTGACGCTGCCGAGCTGGCGACCGTTGTGATTAAAGCCGCCACCGTGGAGAAAGTGTTCGTTGGCCAGCGTATAGTGATTGGATCGCTTGACCTCGACCGCATCCCAGAAGCGTGAGCTGCTCATGTGGCTTCGGGGAACGGCCGGGTAACGGTGCCCATCGCACACTACAGGCTCGTGTAGCACTCCTTGTGGCAGGCGAGGCGCATGGAGGTCGTTTTGGCTGTAGCTGCGACGCATCTAAAATGGAGGAAACACAGGTAAATTTACATGGTACGGATGAAAATTAGGTCCGCCTTAACTTCCATCCTCGTTCTGGGTTTTGCGGGGTTAGGTTCCATTTCGGGGTACGTGCCGTTAGGTCGGGTAGTTTAGTCCACTTGCGGGTCCGACTCATCGGAGTCAGATTCCTCATGGGGTGGTGGTCGAGGTATGCGCTGTCGCCAAGCGGCAGGGTGCAGTTCTTGACTGGAGGGGTAGCGGGGGAACGTGGTTGGTGGCAAGGTTCCGCCGGGAGAGCGTTCTCCTGTTAAAAGTGGTCGAGGTGTCAGTATTGGTGCGCTTGTCATCGAGGTAGTGACACTGGTGGATTGTGCGCGTGTGGCCGAAGCCAGTCTAGTTGAGGTTCCCCCAGTGTCGGCAGCGGTTGTCTCTGGTTCCTGAAAGGTCACGCGTCTAGGCCTACGTAAGGCGTCTTCTACTTCCTCGTCCGATGCTGCGCCATACGGCCTAAAGACCCGGTCTCTAGCTTGTCGATGTAAAAGGTGCCTAGTTGGGACTGTTGCCTGCGTGGTACTGAGTCGCATTATTCCTGAGGAGGTGGTAGTGGCTGTGGTACGTACCAACTCGGTGATAGTTACTGTGGACGGTCCCGGTTGTTCAGTGCTTGTAAACTGGATAGTTGAACTGCCTCGAGCCGACGCTATCTGTTTTCGTTGGGTGGCCCGTCCGACAAGGCCCTTTCCTCGCTCTTCTGACGGTGTTCGCGTGCTCCGTTGCTGGCTCGGCGGTGCTCGGGCGCGAGGAGGAGTACTTAGTGTTACTGCGCGACCTGTTCCTCTCCGAGGTGCCGGTGCTTCGCTACTTGAACTTGCGAGTGTGAATTCACTAAATGAGTCAGAGGCTCCCGGTTGCGTGGTAGGAGTCCTAGAACTGGTGCTGGAAGTTTCCTGTCCTGCCTGAGCGCGTCGTTCGGCAGAGGACGGTTCCTGCGAAGTTTGGCTAGTTAACTCGTCGTCTGCCTCAGCTGCTCTTATGTCTACTGTCGTACCCTCTCCGGAGGTTTCCGACAGGTAACTGGACATTGGTGACCCTAGTGGTGGCTGAGTCATGGGTGCCTCGCGGAAGACCCATTGATGCGGAGACGTAGGCCAATTAGCGGCTACTGGTGGAGCACTATAAGGGCGCATTGTGGTATAGTCTCCTATAGTTTGGGTTGACATTTCCATTGGCACTCGCAATCGCGATGCCATGATGTGTTCGGCTGGTCGTGATTGAAATAGCGGGTGGTCCTGCGCGGCGAGCATGATTGCGTAGCGTAGATCCCCTGAGGTGTATGGTCCTGGTACGACGATTCCTCCCGAAGCTCCGCGTGGCGTGGTGGATAGCGTGATGTCCGCTGGGTAGAAATGTTGTCCCTCGAGTATTCCAACACCTACTGTTGGTACACCAAATGGGACTTCCTCGCTGGTAGCCACTATTCTTTCCATCGTGGTCACGGGCACTGTATGTTGACCGTACTCTACCTGCGTATCTCGGCTACCAGGTTCTGGTATGTATGAGAAGGCTTCCTGACTAGTAACCTGCTCCTGTGATATCGGTGGCCATGATGGTTCTATTTCCCTATCCGGGTCAGTTAGTGGGATCCGATTTCTGACCGTCCTAGGATTTTGGGGCTCGTAGTCGTCTGTCCGGTACTCAATATGTTCCATCGCTGCTTGCTCGGCTTCGATCTCAGCGTAGGTCCGACGGTATAAATTAGGGTCATTAGGGTCACCCATTTCTATACTTTCCGTATCGGAACTGTCACTGACTGCTGTTCTTACGGTGCGCACTGCTACTTCGTCTACCGGCTCTATCTCGGTGACGAAATCCCTATCAGCGATAATACGTTGGGTCGCCTCAGTCAAACCTCGCTCTAGCACGGAAGCGTGTACTTGGCCTAACCAATCGCCTACGTTAGGTACTGGGTCTAATGCCCTAAAGCATGGTTTAGTTCTATTAATATGTACGACATGGGCTATACCTTCTGGGTTAGAGTGCATTCGTACGCGCATACACGGCGGGGTGATCCCTAATATTTCGTATGGGCCACACCATCGAGGCGTGAGTTTCCTGGATGTTCCTGGTGTGGTGTCATGTCTATAAACCCAAACTAATTCCCCGGTGTGATAGCGCGGTTCGCGAGTTCGTCTATCGTATCTTAGGCGATTTAATTCCTGTGCGGCTTTCATTGATTGGTATGCACGCTCCCTAATAGAAGCCATCCAGCGCTGCGCGTTGGCCCTATAGGAATGTGCTCCTGTGTATCCAGTGGCAGCACTTTGCGTGTCGTATTCTCCGGGCAATCTAGGGTAAAATCCATGCATTAGCAAAAAGGGTGGGTATTTCGTTGCTGTGTGTACCGAAGAATTGTAGGCCATGATGCAGAATGGTAGGGATACATCCCATGAGTGGTGATCATTTTGTGGTACACTTACTCGTAGTAAGTATAGTAGTGTCCTATTGAATCTTTCAATCTCCCCATTTGCTTGAGGGTGATAGGCTAAACTCATGTGTCGAAAGATTTGCATTTCCTGGCATAGTTCTTCGAACATGTGTGCTGTAAAGGCACCTCCTCGATCAGAATAGAGCTCCCTGGGAGCCCCGTACCTATTGACTACTTCATATAGGAATATATGGGCAGCTGTATGAGCATCCTGGTGCCTCATTGGCACTGCTATTGCAAACTTTGTGAACTGATCTATGAATGCAATAACATAACGATTGCCTGCCTGTGACCTAACTTGAATATCCAGTATGTCCACAAATACACGGTACATTGGTTGATTTGCCAACGGAACCCTACCCAATCCTGTGGTTATCCGAGAAATTGGGTCCTTCGCGGACTGGCATAGAGTGCACCGCCTGATCCATTGCTGTACGTGTTCGGACATACCTTTCCAGTAATAAAACTGTTTTAATTTTGCTATAAGCCGGTCACGGCCAGGGTGTCCTCCATATAAAGTATTGTGTTCATGTTTAAGTATTTGTTGTACGAGCGTGATAGGGACGCATAATTTGTAATTTATATCTCCGGGTTGCAACGGATGCATGTATAGTATTTTAGTGTCCGCGGCTAACTCAAAATAATGTGCGCGCATTTCTATTCTTAGCGCCCCTAATTCGGCTTTAGGCCGAGTTTTGTTGTAAAGATACCACCAAATTGGACCCAGTTCTGGGTCATTTCGTTGAATATATGGTAAGAGGCGTACTAAATTAAAATCTGGGAGATCTGAAAAGAATGGTAAATATATATTCTCATGTGTGTCCTGAGCGTCCTCAATTCGGACGGTTGGTAATATCTCGGTTTCATAATGCATCATTAACTTCATGAGCCTATCAAATTCTTGTTCTGTAGGTAGCGTGGTTGCTCTTAAACCCATCGCCTCTGATTCGGTGCGAAACGGTCTTTTAGGTCCCCGAGCCTGAGGTCTGCCGTCAGGACCCGAGATAGTGGTAGTACGGACCGACATCACTGGGGTTTCTCCTGGATCCATCCTGACCGGGATAGCACTTAGCGTAGCTGCCTGCTGGGTCAGCGTTGCTGGGGGTACTGTAGTTATTTGCGTGTCAGGGACTAGCTGTGATGGGATTGCTTCGGGATTGGGTTGACCTGGAGGAGCCATCGGGCTCCCTGTTATAGGTGTCGGTGCACCGGTCGCAAGCGGTGTAACAGTGCGTACGGGGTACGGCAAGTGCGATTGATCCCATGCTGCGCAGGTTGTTGGCGGGCGTGGCCCGGTGGGTCGTCCCCGACCCATCATAAGGACTTCGTACGTATCACCTATTTCCTCGATTACAGACGGGTCGTATCTAGGGTCGCGTGACAGAGCATCTGCATTGCCATTTTCCTTACCTGGTCTATATGATATTTCGAATCCCCCAAATTCAAGTAATAGCTCGCTCCGCCATTGGGACAAGCGTGAGTTCCTGGGTGGTTTGTCAAACAGGGTTTTAAGTGGTTTGTGGTCGGTTTCAACATGGAATTTGTGCCCTACTAAGTAATGCTTGAAATGTAATGCGGCCCATCTAATAGCGAGAGCTTCAGTTTCTATTGCGGGATACCTGCGTTGATAATCAAGGAGGGCCTTACTAGCGTATGCAATGGGTTTGATTCCTTGCTTAGTCTTCTGGGATAATACTGCACCCATTGCATATCCGGAAGCGTCCGTTTGCAGAATAAACGGTTGCGTGAAATCAGGGTGAATTAGGACCGGTTCATCTAGTAGTGCTTGTTTCAATTTCTTAAAGGCTTCCTCGCACCTAGGGGTCCATTTGAATTCCATGTCTTTGCGTTTTAGCTCATTTAACGGCTCACAGATGTCCGAGTAATTTTGGATGAATTTATGGTAGTATCCTACAAGCCCTAAGAAACTTTGGAGTTGTTTCAACGTTTCCGGACGTTTGAATTCTTCGATAGCTATCGCCTTTTCTGGGTCCGGTTTGACACCTTCGGTGCTAATTATATGTCCTAAGTATTTGAGGCTGCCTCGTCCGAAGTGACATTTCGAGGGTTTGAGTTTTAAATTTGCCTTGCGAAAACGATCGAAAACCCGAATCAGGTCTGCCAGATGGGCCTCGAATGATGGTGAGAAAACTAGGATGTCATCGATGTATATTAGACACTTTTCCCACTCAAGTCCTTTCAAAATCATTGACATGCAGCGTTGAAAGGCTCCGGGGGATGAATTTAACCCGAACGGTAGGACATTATACTCGTACTGTCCGTGTACCGTCACAAAAGATGTTTTATCCTTAGTTTCGGGATCTAATTCTAGCTGCCAGAATCCCTTATTTAGGTCCAAACTGGACATTAATTTTGTATTCCTGAGACATCCTAGTATATCATCTATGCGTGGCAGTGGATATGCATCTTGCTCTGCTACGGTGTTGACCTTCCGAAAGTCGACACAGAGTCGGAGAGAGCCGTCGCTCTTAGTTACATAGACTATTGGTGATCCCCAAGGTGAGCTCGATGGGGCTATGAGGCCTGCGTCTAACATGCTATTTAGTTCTTCCCTAAGGGGCTCGCGTAAGGAATGCGCTAGCCTATACGGCGCTTGTTTGATTGGCTTTGCGTCCCCGGTTTCTATGCGATGTCGATGTTCCGTGTATCGTCCAAGATCAAAGTCATGCGTGCTGAATACGTCCGCATTTTCAGCAATTGCAGTTTTCAGTTGTTTTAGTTCGAAGGGCGATAGTAGAGTCTTATCAAAGTCTATTTTGCTCAATACTGTTTGTGCCCGTTCATGATCAATGGAGCGTTTACCTGCCTCGATGTGTTCAATGATCCTCTCGGGGTGGGTAGTGATATGGTTAAGCTGTTTAGCTTCCTTATGTTCTTCGTACCGTATTAAATTTTGATTAGTGTCCTTAAGGAATTGTATTGTGGGATTGCTCATAACTTCTATGTGCCCGATAGTCTGGCCTGAGTATATGGTGACCGGAGTATTACCAAAATTGATCACTGCGATTGGTATAGTTCGTTGACTCCTGAGCACTAATGCGTGTGCCATCGCGATATCCGTCATTTCGGGAGCGGGGACAAATAGAGCGGGTCCTACGCCTGTGTCAGCAATTTCGGGGATGGCGTTGATAAACGTTTCTGTATTCGGTTCAATAGTGGTGAGTTTTCTGCACATCACCGCTATTAAGGGTGGGTCATAACGCTCCAAACCGGCGAAGGGTATTTTGGCTTCCTCCTCATCTATGCCAATTTCTAGACAGCGCTCGCGAAAATTTATAATGCACTTAGGCAATTGCGACAAGAAATTTGTTCCTAGGATGCAATGATACGGAGCGGTTTGGGTAACAAAGAATTCGGTCTGCACCTTAATAGGTCCAATTGATAAGGGTACACTTATGCTACCGTCCAGTGCTAGTTCCTGTTTGGTGGCCGATACTATCCGCGTCGAGTCGTCTGGGCGGGGCTGAAGGCCTAGCTTATTTACTAAATGCTGTGATACGATAGAGACGTCCGCGCCTGTATCGATCAACGTGAGTACCGGTGTCCGGTAAATGAAAGCATTGATTAGCAACGGGGCGTCTACGTGCTGCATGGCATTGACCTGCCGGTGGTAAGATACTGTGCGATGTCCCCTACGCTGCGCACGCTCGGATACCGCAAATAGTTCCGTAGGTTCCACCAAGACAACGTCCTCGTCCTCACTAGGGTTATTTAGTCGAGCCGATCGACGAGGGCTCACTGTCCGCAATTCCAGGTGTTCCGTGGACGCGGCTGGGGCTGAAACTGTCGGTCGGACTGCGTCTGGAGTACCATACTCGTTCCCGGTTTGGGGGGTGGGGTTTCTTGTCACAGTCTCTTCAGGTGGTTTGGCTATGGTGCTTGCTGCACTTGGGCTGGTCCCCGTATGATTTCGGGCAGAAACTGTTTCTTAAGTAATTATTGCCCTGATACCTACAATTACTAGCACAACGAGCATCCACAGGTTAGGAGCTACGCCCGTTGTCGAAATGTATGGGAAGTCGATCACCTTCTTCAACTGCTCGTCGGCTATCCGTTGAACCTGTAAGTTGGTAGCCTTGGCGTGTTCCAATGAGCTCCAAGTGATGGGTTGAAGAGGAATGTCTGGGAAGTCATGTATAGTGATGTTAGGTCCGATGTTAACGGTGACCTCCTGAGCATCTAACGTACTGGGCCGTTTGCATTAGTGGTCCGACCACTAGTTGGCTATAGTCGCTATGCGCCAGCCACAACACCCCATTTTCTTACAAGATATCTGAATGGTTTCTCCGCGCGTAACGTGACTGAGGTGCTTTTGTTTAAAGACCACTGCTTTGGGCTCGGCGGTTCGAATTAGTACCCCTTGTGCGGTAGTGTATACGTCGGTATGGTTGACCATTGGTCCAACCAATGCGCTGTTCCTGCAAATGCGGCGCGTGTCATCTGGAGCATCTTCGCCCATAATGATCCAATCCAAACAGCGCGAAGAATGGTCAGTGGCTAAAGCGTGAACCTCGCAAAAAGCAATGCCAGGTCGCGTGTTGCATGAGTGCAGGTTAAGGACACTCATATCCGGCCTGTTTCGCTCGCGGTGACTATCCGGCAGAGGTAGTCTCATAGGTGAGCTGCGCTCTGGTACGTTAACTTACCGACGTTGTATCTGCCGAAAGTAAGGCCGGACGTCGTCCAGACGTAGCTCGCGGTACCTTTAGGATGAATGCAAACTTGAACGTGCAGCCAGGTCAATATGCACTGGGTAAATTTCCAAATTGGTAGGCTAGCGCCGGTTCGCGTGTTAGTATAGTTTGTCCTATCCTTGGATCCTTTTCGAATAGTCGCTTTAGCGTCGCGGCGTCCACTACTTTGGGTGATAGCTGTCCGCTCATCATGGCTTCCATGACAGCGTCAACTGACGAGCGCAGGCTAGTGCGGAACATGTGGTTTACCAAATTTGGCAAAATATGTCTGTCACGTAGCGTTGTTCC
>JASANE010002329.1:0-11400 GCA_030248225.1 Trileptium ribeirensis | reverse complement strand
ATTGCTCTACAGGTTTAATACGGTGCTGCGAACATCCCCAATCGGTACAACTGTTTAGTAGGTTAAAAAAATTAATATGAGCGTTCCATCGCTACAGAGCGAGACTACAGGTTTACAATTCGACACGGCAAAATCATGTGCCGAATATTTATCCCAATTGGGTACAACCGCTTCGAAGCGGAGGTTAAGTATTGATATCATGTTTTATTACGCTAAGATACCGTAAGACTACAGGTTTACAGAGCTGGCAAAGCACATGTGCGAAATATTTATCCCAATCTGTACAACCGTTCGAAAGTGGTAGGTGAAAAAAGTAATATTAGCGTTCGATTTTAACGCCAAAAATAGAAGCCAGACTTAAAAGGTTTAATAGACATGGCAAAGCACACGTGCTGCGAATATTTATCCCAATTGCAGTACCGTTTTTTCGAAGTGGTAGGTCAAAAAATTAATATTAGCGTTTGATTCTCCGCTAAACAGAGCGCAGCACTACAGAATTCAATAATGACACGGCAAAGCACACGCGCCGAATATTCACCCCAATTGGGTACAACAGTTTTGAGGTTAAAAAATTAATATTAGCGTTCACGCTAAACAGCGCAGAGACTACAGGTTTAATAATGAGCATGGCGCGGCTGCGAACATATTTATCCGAATCGGCAAACTGTTCGAAGTGGGTGTTAAAAAAATTCAATACCTGCGTTCGATTTTAATGCTAAACAGAGCGGTAAGACGTGTTTAGAATTGCACACCAAAGCACACGCGCCGGCGAATATTTATCCCAATCGGGTACAACCGTTTCGAAGTAGGTCAAATATTAGCGTTCGATTTTAACGCTAAACAGAGCGTAGACTACAGGTTTAATAATGGACACGGGCAAAAGCACACGTACTGCGAATATTTGAATTGCAATTGTACAACCGAGTTTTGAAAGTGGTAGGTGAAAGTACATTACAATTTGATTTTAACGCTAAACAGAGCGTAGACTTATAGAATTCAATAATGGACACGGAAACTGCTGCGAATAGTTTATCCCAATCGGAGAACCGTTTCGAAACGGTTGTACATATTTGGATAATATATCGCAGTACATGTGCTTTGCCAAGTCTCATTATTAAACCTGTAGTCTACGCTCTGTTTAGCGTTAAAGTCAAACGCTAATATTAATTTTTTCACCTACCACTTCGAAACGGTTGTACCGATTGGGATAAATATTCGCAGCACATGTGCTTTGCCATGTCCATTATTAAACCTGTAGTCTACGCTCTGTTTAGCGTTAAAATCAAACGCTAATATTAATTTTTTCACTTACCACTTCGAAACGGTTGTACCGATTGGGATAAATATTCGCAGCACATGGGCTTGGCCATGTCCATTATTAAACCTGTAGTCTACGCTCTGTTTAGCGTTAAAATCAAACGCTAATATTAATTTTTTCACCTACCACTTCGAAACGGTTGAACCGATTGGGATAAATATTCGCAGCACATGTGCTTTGCCATGTCCATTATTAAACCTGTAGTCTACGCTCTGTTTAGCGTTAAAATCAAACGCTAATATTAATTTTTTTCACCTACCACTTCGAAACGGTTGTACCGATTGGGATAAATATTCGCAGCACATGTGCTTTGCCATGTCCATTATTAAACCTGTAGTCTACGCTCTGTTTAGCGTTAAAATCAAACGCTAATATTACTTTTTTCACCTACCACTTCGAAACGGTTGAACCGATTGGGATAAATATTCGCAGCACATGGGCTTGGCCATGTCCATTATTAAAACCTGTAGTCTACGCTCCTGTTTAGCGTTAAAATCAAACGCTATTTTTCCTCCCTTCGGTTGTTTGTAATTTTGGTGGTGTTGGTGGTATTAGTTTACTCACGTATTACTTTTTTCACCTACCACTTCGAAACGGTTGAACCGATTGGGATAAATATTCGCAGCACATGTGCTTTGCCATGTCCATTATTAAACCTGTAGTCTACGCTCTGTTTAGCGTTAAAATCAAACGCTAATATTAATTTTTTCACCTACCACTTCGAAACGGTTGAACCGATTGGGATAAATATTCGCAGCACATGTGCTTTGCCATGTCCATTATTAAACCTGTAGTCTACGCTCTGTTTAGCGTTAAAATCAAACGCTAATATTACTTTTTTCACCTACCACTTCGAAACGGTTGTACCGATTGGGATAAATATTCGCAGCACATGTGCTTTGCCATGTCCATTATTAAACCTGTAGTCTACGCTCTGTTTAGCGTTAAAATCAAACGCTAATATTAATTTTTTGACCTACCACTTCGAAACGGTTGTACCGATTGGGATAAATATTCGCAGCACATGTGCTTTGCCATGTCCATTATTAAACCTGTAGTCTACGCTCTGTTTAGCGTTAAAATCAAACGCTAGTATTAATTTTTTGACCTACCACTTCGAAACGGTTGTACCGATTGGGATAAATATTCGCAGCACATGTGCTTTGCCATGTCCATTATTAAACCTGTAGTCTACGCTCTGTTTAGCGTTAAAATCAAACGCTAATATTACTTTTTCACCTACCACTTCGAAACGGTTGTTCCGATTGGGATAAATATTCGCAGCACGTGTGCTTTGTCATGTCCATTATTAAACCTGTAGTCTACGCTCAGTTAATCTTTAAAAACATTCGATAATATTACTTTTGTCACCTAAGACTTCGAAACGGTTGTTCCGATTGGGTTATTTTTTCGCAGCACATGTGCTTTGCCATGTCCATTATTAAACCTGTAGTCTACGCTCTGTTTAGCGTTAAAATCAAACGCTAGTATTAATTTTTTGACCTACCACTTCGAAACGGTTGTACCGATTGGGATAAATATTCGCAGCACATGTGCTTTGCCATGTCCATTATTAAACCTGTAGTCTACGCTCTGTTTAGCGTTAAAATCAAACGCTAATATTAATTTTTTGACCTACCACTTCGAAACGGTTGAACCGATTGGGATAAATATTCGCAGCGCATGCTTTTGCCATGTCCATTATTAAACCTGTAGTCTACGCTCTGTTTAGCGTTAAAATCAAACGCTAGTATTAATTTTTTGACCTACCACTTCGAAACGGTTGTACCGATTGGGATAAATATTCGCAGCACATGTGCTTTGCCATGTCCATTATTAAACCTGTAGTCTACGATCTGTTTAGCGTTAAAATCGAACGCTAATATTAATTTTTTGACCTACCACTTCGAAACGGTTGTACCGATTGGGATAAATATTCGCAGCACATGTGCTATGCCATGTCCATTATTAAACCTGTAGTCTACGCTCTGTTTAGCGTTAAAATCAAACGCTAATATTAATTTTGTGACCTACCACTTCGAAACGGTTGTACCGATTGGGATAAATATTCGCAGCACATGTGCTTTGCCACGTCCATTATTAAACCTGTAGTCTACGCTCTGTTTAGCGTTAAAATCAAACGCTAGTATTAATTTTTTCACCTACCACTTCGAAACGGTTGTACCGATATGGATAAATATTCGCATCGTGTTTACATTTGTATCACTTGCAGATTTTTATGATGGAATAAGCCAGCGAAAGCAAAATTTTAAACTCAAAATAGCCCAGATTTTGTGTTTTTAAGACAGAAATGCATCAACCTCTTTCGGGAAATATGGCAGTAATTTTTGTAATTATAAAATAAGGACATACAGAACGGGAAATAACACACTTCACAAGATAAAAAATGAGATCAAAATCTTCGACCATTTAATGTCTTTTTGGCTAAAAGGTAACGATTGAACGCTTTTCATTCAGTCTAAATAGATCAACTCAATTTATCTGTCATGGTTTAGTATATTGGTACGTCAGGTAAATCCTACATTGCACAGCGAGTTGAGTACTGGATTTGTCGTGCGGCTTCTGTGTGCACGTGCGTTGTTATTCGTCTGCTTTGCAAGCTTCCGTAAAGAATCGACCAATATCTCCTAAATCGCTTATAGATTAGTGCACGACGCTCGCACTCACAAAATCCACGTTCAATCCGTCGTCGCTTCAATCACACGTTTGTTCATGATTGTACGAAATTCCCGTTCGTTCAAGATGGAAAATGTTAATTACGCAGTTAGCGCATCGACTTAAGCAAAATTCTATGACGCATTTGATCTATGATGTTATATTAAAAATTCTGGTACTAAATAACGTATGGCCAGTTGTTTAAGTTAAGATATGCGGGTGAAATATATCTTGATTATCTTTTTAACGATTATGATATGAGATTATGCCGTTACATTTCTACTGATTTGATCATGGTCAAACCTTTTTATTTATAAACTGTTTTGGTTAAAACTGTCGTTCCTTGAAACTCAATATTGTGAAATAAAAAATGCATTCCTAAAAACGCTGTCGAGGCAAGTTTTGTGTGTTTGGAATTACCTAAGGATATAGTGTGACGTTTAACGACCGTATTTCACACCATCTCATTATGATATCATTTAGCGAATTCTGCAGTTTCATATCTATCTCGACGATGCCACTGTATGACGTCTAGTTCATTTAATTGTTCGCAAAGAAGCGGAATTAAATGTTGATTGATTTTACAAGTATATATGTCAGTTGCATATGTAAAAACTCTCACCTTCAACTAACTAGTTTCAGTTTACAAAAGACAGTGTCATAACCGTGCAAAATTACGATATGGTGCTAGCACACAATTCTAGTTTTTTTGACAAATTCTATATATTTTAGGGCAATATATATTTGGCAAATCAGTAATTTGGATATGTAAACTTCAAACACAACTTGTTTCCACAAAAAACCAAAAAGGTAGCGTTCTAATTATCTTAGGTTTTGGATCACTTGTTTAGATAGAGCCTCTACAGTAACCCAATAAGTGAAAAGCAACGTACATTGCTATCGGCACCTTAAGCCTAAAGTTTTAATGTACGCCTCTGGTTGTGCACAAGGCTTACATTACAGTAAGCCTAAGATGAAGTCAGAGTCCATCCACGTGTGAAGGTGTTTTTCTTCTAAAATAAATGTTTCTTAATTACTACATCACTCACTGCTGATAGGCTTACTCCACATGAGTCCTGGTTTTAGCCCATAAAATTTATGCGTAGCCAATTAATTCATTACATTAATTCCTTACATTACAGTAAGCCTAAGATGAAGTCAGAGTCCATCCACGTGTGAAGGTGTTTTTCTTCTAAAATAAATGTTTCTTAATTACTACATCACTCACTGCTGATAGGCTTACTCCACATGAGTGTGGTTTTAACCCATAAAATTTATGCATAGCCAATTAATTCTGCGGCGCGTGGTTGAAATCGTCTAGCGCCTTGCCACCAATCAATCAAAATGGCAAAAACTATGTTGACCATCGAAATATTCAACTTTTTTCTGTAAGTCTTGTCCAGCTACTTTTATAATTAAGGAATAAATTATTTTTAATTTTATTTGTCATCTCTTGTATGGCACAGCTATTCGATTGCCCAAAAACGGCATATATAATGAGTTGCAGCAGGCCATTAGTTTTATTTTGTGGCTGGACTTACGTCGCAGCACATCGAACTCCATTCGCTTGTTTATGTTCCCAAACGGTTTCCGTCACTGAATCGTCAATTCCTATCCACACTTCAGTTCCGTACAGGCCGACAGCGTTCCTGTTGTTGCATTGCATTAATACAAGATATACGTTAATTCAATATAATGTTCATACGTACATATAGATACAGCATAGGTGACCATATAGGGAGGGGGTAGAACGTTACCCCGAAGTGTCGGAATCCCTTAATCAATATTTACCTCTCCCGACAATACGTTAATTCAATATAATGGTCATACGTACATATAGATACAGCATAGGTGACCATATAGGGAGGGAGTAGAAGGTTACCCCAAAGTGTCGGAATCCCTTAATCAATATTTACCTCTCCCGACAATACGTTAATTCAATATAATGTCATACGTACATATAGATACAGCATAGGTGACCATATACGGAGGGGGTAGAAGGTTACCCCGAAGTGTCGGAATCCCTTAATCAATATTTACCTCTCCCGACAATACGTTAATTCAATATAATGGTCATACGTACATATAGATACAGCATAGGTGACCATATAGGGAGGGGGTAGAAGGTTACCCCGAAGTGTCGGAATCCCTTAATCAATATTTACCTCTCCCGACAATACGTTAATTCAATATAATGGTCATACGTACATATAGATACAGCATAGGTGACCGTATACGGAGGGGGTAGAAGGTTACCCCGAAGCGTCGGAATCCCTTAATCAATGTTTACCTCTCCCGACAATACGTTAATTCAATATAATGGTCATACGTACATATAGATACAGCATAGGTGACCATATAGAGAGGGGGTAGAAGGTTACCCCGAAGTGTCGGAATCCCTTAATCAATATTTACCTCTCCCGACAATACGTTAATTCAATATAATGGTCATACGTACATACACATACAGCATAGGTGACCATATAGGGAGGAGTAGAAGGTTACCCCGAAGTGTCGGAATCCCTTAATCAATATTTACCTCTCCCGACAGTACGTTAATTCAATATAATGGTCATACGTACATATATATACAGCATAGGTCACCATATAGGGGGGGGGGGGTAGAAGGTTACCCCGAAGTGTCGGAATCCCTTAATCAATATTTACCTCTCCCGATAACCACTTCCCCCTTGAGGTCCCGTGCCCACTCCTCCACGTCCAAACCGTCCAGAAAATTTTAGTAAAATTGACGGAAATTGTACGACTTTGGAAAAAATTTAGCAAAAAAATCTGTGAAAATCGACAAAAATTGACAAAATTTTCAAATATTTAGGATAATATTAGCAAAACCTCGGAAATTTTAGAAATTGGACAAAATTATGATCTGTGAATTATATCAGTAACGTATCCTTGCTTGTGCACACACACTGTCCCCGCTGCGCGGACCTCTACCTTTAAGCTGACAGAAAGTCGACACCTATAATATACAGATATACGAATACGTAATATAAATATTTATAACATAATATATGCTGCGTTATTGTTAATTTGAATATATCTGATTAGTCTGATGTTCAATTATTTTAGCATAAAAACCTGTTTACAGTTAGTTTCTGTAGTAATTTTACCGCTTGCGTAAAAGTTAAGAGCAGAACCATTTCCACGAACAGAAATTAGCAGATCGGCAAGAGCAAACGGCATATTGATAATATGAGCAGGTCAACATTTATACGGTTACAAAGTTCACTGCTTCCTTTTTATTCAAAAGTAAACTTATTAGAAAAACACTATAACTCGGACGGTTAAGCAATGGTATACCAGAAACCAATGTTATGGTTACTTGATTATTTAATTCAGACCTATCGCAAATAACGATTTGTTATGATCAAGACAACATTTATACGGTTTCAAAGTTCACTGCTTCCTTTTTATTCCGAAATAAACTTATTAGAAAAACACTATAACTCGGAAGGTTAAGCAATGATATACCATAAACCAATGTTATGGTTACTTGGTTATTTAATTCAAACCTATCACGAATAATGATTCATTATGATCAAGACAAGATTTATACGGTTACAAAGTTCACTGCTTCCTTTTTATTTAGAAATAAACTTATTAGAAAAACACTATAACTCGGAAGGTTAAGCAATGATATACCATAAACCAATGTTATGGTTACTTGGTTATTTAATTCAAACCTATCACGAATAATGATTCATTATGATCAAGACAAGATTTATACGGTTGCAAAGTTCACTGCTTCCTTTTTATTCAGAAATAAACTTATTACAAAAAAAACACTATAAAACGGACGGTTAACCAATGATATACCAGAAACCAATGTTATGGTTTTTTGGTAATTTAATTCAGACCTATTGCAAATAACGATTCATTATTATCAAGACAACAGTTATACTGTCACAAAAGTCTCTGCTTCCTTTTAATTCAGAAATAAACCTATTAAAACACCATAAAACAGACGGTTAACTATTTATACACAACAAACCACTGTTATATAATTCAGTACTATCATAAAACAAAGATTATTTATTCGAATCATAAATCTTCAAAAATATTTGTCAAACACCAAATTTTGTTAGATTATTTGGGTATGAAATGTAAACTTACAAGT
Source organism: Trileptium ribeirensis (assembly GCA_030248225.1). Classification (NCBI taxonomy): domain Eukaryota; kingdom Metazoa; phylum Nematoda; class Enoplea; order Enoplida; family Thoracostomopsidae; genus Trileptium; species Trileptium ribeirensis. The sequence continues at coordinate 3,271 of JASANE010002329.1, read as the reverse complement.
AAGTTATGAAGTTATTGTAATCTGTAGCATCTGTAAACGCTGGTGCTGTCGCTCTGATGTGAGTGTTCTTGCAATTTGTTTGTGTTTGTAGCCATGTTCCCGATCCGATATGCAAATAGCATACACTGGCAATGCTATACCAGCCATCAGGGCATACGTTTTCTAAAATGGAAGTGTAATTGTGTCAAAATTAATATAAAGAAATATGAAACGAGTCCATCTAGTTTACATATTACATTATTTGGCCATAGTATTGATACATTACTGTGTTTTTGCAAATCAGATGAAGTGGAAGGAAATTGACTTTATATTGCGAAGTGGTTGTTTCTATATACCAATCATACCAGGCATTGAACGCTAAAACTTCATTTCATATAGTACCACTTAAATTCTTACTAGAACTTTGACATGATCAGAGTGAACCGCATATGGGCCCTCACACGCATGAAGACAGGCAGATTTCGGACATACATCGATTGTTTCTGAGCACTTAAACTTTGTCAGAACCAAAGTTGATCAAAATTCGCAATTCATTAAACTTAACGACTTAACAATACGCAGGTAAAATATTCAGGGCCGTGCGGAAGCCTGGAATAATTCTTCCGCGAATCAGTAGAAGTCAAATCACAACTTTTCTTCAAATATCTCGGCCAATTTTAATGACAACAGCTTTATGCGCAGATAGAATATTTGACGGACAGTGCAGATGACTGAAATGATTCTACCGAGAACCAGGAGGAGTCAAGTAATAACTGTTCCACAAATATCTCGGTCAATTTTGATGACGGCAATTTTGTCAAACAGAATATTAACGGACCGCGTGGCCGCCTGAAATGGTTTTACCGAGAACCAGGAGGGGCCATACCATAACTGTTCCACAGACATCTTGGCCAATTTTGATGAAGGCAGTTTTATACGAAGAGAGAATATTGACGGACTGTGCGGCCGCATGGAATGATTTCACCAAGAACCAGGAATAGTCAAACCAGAACAGTTCCACAGATATCTCGGCCAATTTTGATGACGGCAGTTTTATACGCAGACATAATATTGACGGACCGCACGGAAGCTTGAAATGATTCTACCGAGAAGCAGAAGGAGTCACGCCATAACTCTTCCCCAGATATAGGGCTATTTTGATGATGCCAGTTTTATATGACAGAATATTGGCGGACGCGCAGACGCCGAAAATGATTCTACCAAGAACCAGGAGTAGTCAAGCGATAACTGTACCACAAATATCTCGGCAAATTTTGTTGACGGTAGTTTTATACGCAGACAGAATGCAGTGGAACCGCGCGGACGCCTGAAATGATTCTACCGAGAACCAGAAGGAGTCAAGCCCTAACTGTTCGACAGATATTCGGGCAATTTTGAAGACGATAGTTTTATACGCAAACAGAATATTGCCAGGACTGCACGGACGCTTTAAATAATTCTACCGAGAACTAGGAGGAGTCAAGCATCACTGCCACAGATATCTAGGCCAATTTTGATGACGGCAGTTTTACATGCAGACAGAATATTGATGCACCACGCGGATGCCTGAAATTATCCTACCGAGAACATGGAGGAGTCAACCATCACTATCCCACAGGTATCTCGGCCAATTTTGATGACGGCAGTTTTATACGCAGACAGAATTTTGACGTATCGCGCGAACGCCAGAAATAATGCTACCGAGAACCAGGAGGAGTAAAGCCATACCTGTTCGACAAATATCTTGGCCAATTTTGATGACAGCAGTTTTATAAGCAGATACAATATTGACTGACCGTGTGGACGACTAAAATGATGCTACCGAGAATCTGGAAGAGTTAAATCACAAGTGTTCCGCAGATACCTCGGCCATTTTGATGACAGCAGTTTTATACGCAAACAGAATATTATGCATCATTCACATAGAAGTGCGTGCACGAATTGCACACCGTGAGCTATTGCAATGACCGGGTTGTAAGAAAACAATATTATAGAATTATGTTATTGCAAACATAACGCAATCAATAGCACAAACTACAATATTGCTGCACAATAACATTAGGCTTTATTGCATCTTCAATAGCAGAAGCAAAATATTGCCGCTACAATAATATTGGCTTGTGTTGCACAACCGCAGAATGGTCGAGTTATTCCTGCGTCAAAAGCAGCTTGTTGCTATTGTAGCAACAATATAGTGCTAGCGTGAGTTTGATAATGGTCCCCTCCAGTGCGATATTGTTTTCTCCCCTCCAGTTTGGTATTAGTGACCCCTCCAGTTTGATATTGGTGTCCCCATCCAGTTTGTTATTGGCGCTTCTTTTGTTTTATATTGGTGCCGCCTCCATTTTGATATTGGTGCTCCTCTCTAGTTTGATATTGGTGCCCCGCTTTAGGTTGATATCAGTGCCCCCTCCGGTTTGTTATTAGTGCTTCCTCCAGTTTGATATTGGTGCCCCCTCCACTATTCATCTACTAAGGGCTGCGTATATATTCCACATATGTACATAATTTGATAAATATATATTTATATAATATAAATTATATACAATATTTGTAACAGCATTTTTGGGAATTTTGTTTAAAAATTAAATTTCAACGCTACAATTTTCATCTGGTTGGAATTGTAAGCTTTTTTCTATAATTTTCTGTTAGGATATCATTATAATGTCAACTTAAAGCGCCGCAGTATAATGCATTCCATGCCCTTCTCGACATACTAAGCCTAAGCCTTAGTATTAGCGTAAGCTAAGTTCCCTATATGAGCCATGTACTAAGCCTAAGCCTAAGTCGGGAGGCTACCTCCCCCCGAAGCAACGCTCTAAGAGGTTCTTTTTTCTAACATTATAATATCCGGCACCCAAAGTTGACATGGGCCATTATACTTATCGCTAACAGTGGCAAGCCTCATAGTGAAGTAATCACTTTTGCTGCTTTGAGACGAATGGAGAGCTAGAGATAACTTTGGGATCACTGACAAGGTGATGGAACCTTCCCAAATTTGCAGCCACTGAATTTTGGCTAAGTATTGCCTTGTCTCTAAGTATTAAAAACGTCATTTGTAGCAATGATATCATTGTTGATCGTTTACACATCATTTCGCCTCCAAACATAGAAGTGCTTTCCGTAGTGCTCTGCGCTAAAATTATTTGTTTGCATGTCATGTATTTGCTTGTTACTTGTCATAGGTTATCAAAATGATATTGTCTATTTAAAAGCTGTTTTGGTCAATATTTGAAAACGAAACTCTATTTTGTCTTTCAGCTCTACTTGAGGGTATTATCGTCGCTACTAG
>JASANE010002328.1:0-36900 GCA_030248225.1 Trileptium ribeirensis | reverse complement strand
ACAATTAGTGCTGAGCAACGGCCGGTTTTAGAATGAAACGGCCGGCCGATGGTCAACGGCATTTGGTCAACGATCTGTTAACGACCAGCTGAGATTTCAACGACTAGGCGCCCACCAATAGACGGCTGACTGCCAAGAGGTTTGTCTTATTATCAAACGAATTTGATATTCTTCTTCACCATTTGTTCGAAAATATGCTCGAATGGCATATGAAGGTTTTATACGGGTACAATGCAACGGTTATAGTTCCGAATCATACCTACGCCTAATAATAAAATTGTATGGCACATAAATAAACTAAAATATTGGCTTAAACCAGAAACAAAAACTTTAATATTATCTATCTTGGTTTTTGCCTACGATAATGTAAAGTTTTATATTTACTTTTGAGTTGCCTGTATACTGCAATCTATATAATTATATCAAATTATATATATACCTACATTATATCGTTGTAGTGATTTTTTATAACTGCACCATTATGCAATTTGTTCGCCAGCACGGACAAGTTCCAATAGAAAGTTTGTATCAGAGAGCCGTTTGTAGTGAACCATTAATTCTGTATAGTTTGTGCTATCTGACTTAGGATATTCGTCATACTGTGTTTTCTTAGCATCATCGTTGTCGCCATTATTCCAGCGTCAATAATTGCAATAGATGTCTTCAGATGTAGAAAATATAAGTGATATTAATTACCCAGCGGTCTCGACGGAGCATCTAATGTTACGCTAATGTAACATCTTGCACCTTCAGACTAATGCCGACTTTGTTTAAATCTCCTACACTTACCTTTCGTTGCGACAGCAATAAAAACGAATAATCCCGTAAACGCAATAAATAGAACGTTGTATGTATTCATAGTAGCGTTCAACAGTAACTTACACGTTTATGCTAATAAATAGTTTCAGGAGCACGTTAGCGAAAATTTGTCAAATTTCGACAAAATATAAACATTTTTATAAATAGGACTTCAACAGAAATTCAGACAGATAGTTTAGTCATTACATGTTCGCACGTGAATCACACATTCATTATTTTATGACCAAACATATATATCTATTAAACCATGACACATTATATATTTTTTGCTCTAAATATAAACTCACTTAGTTGTTCGCAATACACGCCATGAAATATGTGGATAAAGAAACCACAATTCCATATACTTTTAATGTTAGTGTCCAGTATTGCACACTTGCAGCAGAGAATATTGAGAGTGGATGAGTTAACTGAGTTTGTGGTTGTGGTGTTTCTTTACACTTGAATGGTTATCCGATCACTTTACAATGTTTCTTAAAGAGATCGAGCAACATCTGCTAAATAGCTATATGGTTTCCATGTGTCATCATGGATTCATGGCTAGGCTGGATTTATGGTCCAGCGCAAGTTTATAAATAATAAACTATAATTCTGGATTTAAAGATATAGGTTGCAATTTTAGGACATCATAATTCCTGCTTGTCAAAAATATTTATTATTACTCTAGGTTTAGGCCTAAAATCGCTAAAAGAATTGATGTAAACATTTTTTAAATCGTTTCATTACAAGTTAGTTCCAATAACACCGGTAATTCGTTGTGACACTAGTACATTTAAGTGGAACATATTAAAATAGATGAACATGTAATACAGTTATATTTGCTATTATCGTAGCATGTCATTTCTGAAAAAATACTACATAACTGATTGTCAGAATTTGTTTAAAATCTCGTAATTTATTTTAATGGCAAACCCGAGTATTTCTGAAGTACGTCACGTATTGTTTTGTTACAAACTACAATGATTGCGCATCAACAGAAGCCACAAACGTATTCTTAGAATCAAACATATAAATAACCGAAATTGATCTTTAGGCTCAAATTATTGACAACGGCAATGTACAATGAAGGATATAGTCAAGATGTGCACAATTAATTTGCATATTTGAAGGAACAAGACTATTTGAGATACATTAAAAAGTAGCAAAAAAATTATTTCAACGAACAAGGAATAACATTTAATACAGTCCTTAATTTTTTACAATCATTTTGCACTAACTGTGTAATCTGAGTTAAAATCCCATAATGCCCAACTCAGGGTGGATTTAGTAACTCAGTTACATGAAGATAGACAAATATGCTTAGGCAAAAAGTAAGAAGCGAATTTACCTTTGAAAATATATTTTCAACGTAAATCATACCTTATTCTTTGTTTGATGTAAATATGTTAAATCAACTACTATGGAGTCTTGTATCTGTGTTTGATATTAATGTACCAGTATTATTTTGGTAAGACATTGTTATTCTTGGATAAACGTTTTCTGTATGCCATAAAATATACTTTTGATGGTAGGCATGTTGCTTTAAAAGCGACCATATGTTTACTGACTGCATTATTGTTAACTGTTTTAATAATTTATAGCGATATTTGTTCCAAACATATTCAACCAATTGTGCTATGATTACAGCGATGAACGCCGCCACCCAAAAACTAATAAATCTATATTTGATTCGTGGGAATGACATGGGTTCATACTTTATTTTCAGATGGCGAAAATCTTTTTCCTTCCCAACGCGAAGATGCTTTACGTTCAAATACACCATGATTCCGTGTTCGTGAAGCAGAATTTGGGCTCTTTTAGCAGCGTTAAGTAAAACTGATCCCTTTGTGAAAGCGACTGCGAGTTCTATTGAGTTTCGTTCGTTTTCTGGATAAACATAAAGGTATGGCATGTAATCATGCCATTCTCGAATACTCCACAGCACTGTTTCCAGCAAAACTTTATCGTGCCACATAAAAAGCGTTACCGTATCGTTTGACGCGATCATCGATATTGCAGTACGTAAATCTTTGATACATAAATCGGAATTGTGGCCGTTATAATAGTTGTTTTCAAAATTGTGAAGTCTGAAGTAATTTTTCAAAATATTGCACCTTGGATATATTGAAATATATTGTGCAGTTCCGGCTTTCACGGCTGAAAATACATCACGCGGACTTCTAAATACCGATGTCGACTCAAGGGTCAGCGAATCGAATAACATCGATCCGTAAAAAATATTTAAAATTCTGTATTCAATTAGAAGAAATAACATGAATATTCGATACCAACAAACATTTGGATAGTAAGCTTGATTGATAGCTTGGCCCCATTGAATCTGATAAATGTCTTGAAAAGAGGGTCTTTTCATCATGGTTCCTACCAGTGTATGGTAGAATAAATCGGTAGCACAAAACAGAGCAGTGAAAATTAGTATTGCAATAAACCATGGACCTAATATGTTGATAAAATCACGGTGCAACAAACCAGGACCAGTCATTTCTAGCTTCAGCTTGACAAGATACGCAGTTCGATCATCGAGCTGTGTCGAATAGGCAAAATCGAACATTGACAATCGTTGCTTCGTAACGCTCGAAAATGGTTGTGACATACGACATTCGTTATGACGTATAAATTGCAAATATTCGGAATACGTTGCATTTTGATGCATTGTTTCAAACACAAAATCAACACAGTGGAAATTTGCTACGTCACATATCAAATTAACCAGATGCATTTTGTACGAGGAAATAGCTGACAACCAAGAACTTTGCAAATTTCCATGATGCCATACCTCTACAACTGGACAGCGCTGTAAAACCGACATTATTTGTCGCTAATGTAATTCTATACACTCAATTGCATGGTATATATAACATGATACAAAACAATTTATGTCCGAAATTGAAATTTCAATAAATTTTTAAATGTGAAATTTATTACCGCGTGGTTTATTCTTTATAATCATACAGATTTTATCGCAACAACGAGTACAACTCAGGACAAATTTTGCAATTCTTTTTGCCATTTTTTGCGTTTAACCACCAGCTCGTTGTGAACATGTAACCTGCACGTAAATGTAGAATTTATCTTTATGTTTTCAAAGCAAATGGTGATCAACTTCTAAATTTTACACCAAAAATCATGTCCAATTTTTTGGGTTTTCCGTCCATACCATGGTAACCCGTAAGTGATGTGATAAAAATTTGCAACGCATTGGGGATCAGAGCTGCAGCAACTGTAGGCCTAATACCTAACCCATAAACCTCTAGCAACTGCTTAACAAAGAGAAAACAACGAATTCAGGACCAACGTCGCGATGGCATCGCGATTGTTGGTATATCGCAAAGAGGACTGGCGGTATTTATTTTAAATTTGGACCGTGTGTAACCATAAGCTACACACTGTATCATCAATACATTCTAAAACATGAACTGAGGTACAGAACTTGTTGGCAAAAGCAATATTTTGGATCAAACTTCATGTATATTTCGTTGTTATAATTTATGTCGTTGGAATAATTGGTTATATTTTATTGTTATCGCCTGTATCAATGCAAATATTAATTCTCGTATTGGTGTTAAAGTACATCTATGGGAAATTGACATGATTCAATTGAGTTTGTTAGTTATCAGCTCCGTAGCATCTAACTATTATTATAGTGCAGATCCGGACGACGGGGTTAGGGGATGCACCCCCAAAAATTTGACAATCTAGTGTAAACATCCCTAAGGTACCCTAAAGCCAATATCAGAGGTATAGCAAAAGGAATTAGCGTTTGACGTTTTTCCAATAATATTTTTCTAACCTTTTATGTATGAATTTATATCTTGGTCCTTATGCTACTTATCCTATTACATGACCAGGTCGTTCAAAGTAGCTTTAATACCTGAAACTTTCACAACCCTTTGCAAGATTTAGGAGACATCTACGTTACTACTGGCTTGTTCATATTTAAAAGTACCGGTTCTAAATCCAAAAGTGTTTTAGCGCAGCAACTAGTTAATGTCGTATACGTCATATTCCGTACAAGATCAATGTATTTGTTTTGTCACCTAAAACATGAAAGAGGTTGCACGGATTATTTTTTCCCGGAACACGTACATATTTCAAAGAATTATCTTTCAAGGAATTATCTTATAAAGAATTATCTTTGAAATTTGAAAGAATAGTTCCTTGAACTTAAAAAATATTTGGTCGCGCAAATCCAGGAATATTCTTTAAAATTTCATGCAACGATATTTTTGCAGTGTATGTAAATATCGTCGACAATATATATAAACCAGGAATACTTTTGAGCGCGACCATTGGAGTCCGGCTACGAAATGAAAAAGTCTCAGATCTTACCACATATATGCGACGAAAATTCAAAAGTGGTGTACAGCAATATCTGATTTATCGTTATTTGGTATTAAGCATTAGAGGCCGCCAGGTACCTATGGTCGCTATACGCTTCGATCTAAAATGTAAGCTGTTTTCGAGGCTGCTTGGCATAGAATAAATGTTCGTTGGTACGCTGTAACAAAAATTGCAAGCATCAAAAGACGAATCCACCAATTTCTAATCACGGTTCAACAATTTGGACGGCGGCTGTGACCTTGTGGTGACTATCGTTATCTCAATATTCCTGCAGTGCCCGATCCTTATTCGTTGAAACCACCTCAACGACATCTCTAACAAATTATCCGGAAATCGAGCCTTCAGCACTCAGCTTTGCGTCAAAGCGTTTCATTGAACTCCGATAGCACCCAAAGATGTCGAAAAACAACTATCACAATGCCACTCGGCATATTCCTCTACAGCCGCATGCTATTTGGTCTGCGAAATGCTTTATCAACGTCTGATAGATCACATGTTACGGGATATTCCGTTAGTCAAAACGTCTTTCGCGACCTTTCCTGTTATATTATATAACAGATTCATGGAAGGCTAATACAGAATCGGCGCACAGGTCACCGATCTGACGAAAACCACTAAATCCAGAAATGATCTGACACTTCAAAGTCAGCGGAAATCGAATGCTCCGTTGACGCCGAAACTTCGTTGAACACTACTCGCTTACCTGCAACGCGATGCTCAAATTACCCTGACATCGGACGGTTCGAACCACGCGGCTGCTGCAGTTCTGCTTCAAATTATCAAATGAGAGCTGCGCCTTTCCACGAAAGTACAGTGAATGTCAGCGACGGAAAGAAGTCAAACGTTCGACCATGATCCACTGGCAATTACCGTCAGCCTGAAATACTTCTAACTGGATCATCGGTCATCCGGTGACACTATACACAGACCATCCTTTACTTCAACATGAACAATCCGAGCCATGAGCAGTACTGATGGCTATCGTATCTCTCCGAATTCAATATTACTAGTAGGAATGTCACTAATAAACCATCATTGCCGACTGCCTTTCGCGCAGCATGGTTGCTGCAGTTCAAGCGAAGTCTACGATAGCAGATAGGTCGACACGGTGCTCTTCATCTGCAACCGTTTTCGAAACAACATCACTGCCGATCGGACGATAGTCTGTCAAAAGGAAACAGATCTGGTACTATAAAATGATCGTCTATCCCTGCCGACTATATACCTCATTCCACAGCCTCTTGCATGCAGGCTCTCGGCCGACCTGTTATTAGCCAACAGATTGTTTGGCCAGGAATGAGAAAATACAATCAAAATGCGGTCGCAGACCGCGTGGATTTCGATCCGACTAAAATCAGCTGCCATACAAATAGACGGGACACCGACAATACTACGGTATCAAACGATTAACGGCTATATCGTTGACACGCTACCGCCGAGAGGCAGCAAGCTATACATCTTCACAATGATCGGTCAGTGTACTCCATGTCCCGAACTGTTACCCGACAGCGACATTTCAGCGTCTACAGTTGCCGTTGCATTTGCCTACGTATGGATACTGCACTTTGCAGCTCCTCAAATCGTTGTCGCTGCCAGGGGAGCGCAGGTCAAATCTAGCTTATGAAACGATTGAATGACAAAGTTAGGTATAAAACAACGTACAACGGCACGTTATCCGCAGAAGATGACTTAAACGCTCCGCTGCACATGCTTCGAAAGGGTCCGTAATCTGCTGTGCGGCCTTCTCGGCATTCGAAGTCGGTGAGCGAATCAGGATGCTCTCCGACGTAGTTCACATTGTGAGTTTGCATTCACCTTCCTGAATCCTGGTTCAACTACGCTAAAGAAGCGCGATCAACTCCGTTCGCATTTCGCCGTCGATTTACGGCACACGATTGATGCTATGACATCGTAATGTCGGAAACGTAGGTATTCAACGACTCACATTCCGCAGCGATTTGTCGATGGCAAAGTGCATTTTGACCAAACGTCGCTCAATAACGTCGAGCGTCGTTAAAATTGGCCATGCCAAGTGATCAGAATGGGACCGAAAACCGTTCTCGTTAACAAGGCTGGTCGTGAAGATACAGTTTCGCTCAATCGCATAACGTATTTACTCATCTGGTCAAAATTCGAAACAAGCGCTTATTGCAACAAAACTCCAACGTCAAAGTCAATTCGCAAAGCGATCACGTACGGCGAAATGTTTTAACTCTTAATGGCGGCCTGCGCTCAAGGTCCTGCCGACAGGCACACGGGTCAAAGCCAATCTTTTGGTCCCTACGACATACCGACCAAATTCTTCCGTACTGGCCGATTTGCCATACTCAAGATCATGTACAATCGGCGATAGGAGACGACCTACGAACATCGGGCGTCCGACTGGCAATTCTCAAAACCCACCGCCGCTTGCAGCGAAAGACTGCTGGGACAAATTCGTCAGCATAAACAATGAATCACTACAGCATAGCTTCAGTCGTCGTCGACCACTCTAGAGCTCAAATCAATATAACATGTTATATTTAACAACCGGTATGGCAAGTTTCCGAAACAAAGTTGGACACGCTGCTGATGCAATTTCTGTATCCAAGCCCGCACTACCGATATGGGCTTACGTAGCAGCCCAAACCGAATTTATTGAAGCTGCTCTAGGTAGCAAATAAAAACATTTAGAAACTATCAAAAACAAGTCCTATATTTCTAAAATCGGTTTCCTAATTCGCTCATTTGCATATAAGTTTATTTTATCTATATAAGCTAGCCTATTTTTGTCCAGCAAGCCAGTGTCATTTTATGCGTGCAATCAGCCGTATAGTACACTATCGTTATGTTTCGTATACTTCGTCATGTTTTGCTATCAATAAATACTTTGTTGTTCTCTGGTTCTGCCAAACGAAGCAAGATCAACAGATCTTACATACGGGTATGCTTGTCATGAAAATGAATAGATTTTGCCAACAAATATGCACTGATGAAAAAATCAGTTTCTTTTATATGGTGTAAACTTTGTTCTTTACTCGAAACTCTTTATTCTTTCAATATTTTGTGGTACAACTATTGGCACAAGTTTGAATCGAATTTCTTCGATATTTTTATAATTTTCAACTGTATCCTGTACCCGAAGTTAAAGATAATATATTCTGATGATGCACAGTAGGCATATTAAGCTATATCAAATTTTCAATACAGTGTGTTTCTGTTATTATTGTGTTAGCTTTCCTCCACACTATAACTGCTAAATATAATATTTAACTGTGTTGGTAATTTCTAAAAATGGACTAGCGGTCACTATTATGTATTTGTTAAAAAGCTACTAGCTTTTCAAATTGATGAGAACCACATGATGTTGCTGAAAGGATTATTTTTCGTATTGTGCAAATATATGGAAATCAACCGAAATATCGAAGATTGTCATTGCTGATATCAAAATTGTTTATGAATGAGTTTGCCGTATCGTATTACAGAATGTTTGACTATGAAAGCTTTAGAAATAACTGCACTTCGTCCACCGCTTTTTGGCGCTGGCAATATTTAATATTATCAGGCTATATTGCATAAAAGAACATGACGAGGTAGATCCTACTAATTGAGCATATCGGCTCAGGTGTTCTCGTGACAGCTATATCTCGCCTGATAGATTTACTACAGAACAAAAGTAGAACGCTTTAACTTAACCATATTTCAAGTCTTGGTAAGATAACAAGTCAGAATACATTGCTACAATATACATAAGTTGTGATGCTAATTTATGACAAAAATTCTATGCGATCCCTTTCACAGTTTTTGTTGTACGACGATAAGTTTCGGCTTTAAGAAAAATAAAACAATAATAACATGCCGGCGACAAAAGCAGCTTCTACGACCCAGTTCTCTTTCAGAAGCTTCCCATTTCCCAGCAAAAAAATTAGTTTTAGTCATATGTGTCTTTGTTACAATGCCAACACGCTCGTTTCTCAAATTTGTCCTTTTCCAAAATTTCCCCTAAATCTCACCGCATAAAAATTTCACCGCTAAAAACTGCCCAACATCCTGCGTAAATCAGGTTGATGTAAACTAATAAATACTGGGTTCTTGTAGTATGCGTATAGCCAGATAAGAACGAGGAAAAAGAACATCAAAGCGATTGCATTTAATATGGGCATGTTGAGCACAATTATAGTGGACAGCAACAAAATAGAAAATGGAATGTACAGTGGGACCTTCAAAACGCAGCGTGGCTCCCGCTGGAAGTTGAACGTAATCCGCCCAATAGCAGATCGGTCCTTATTGGATGCTAGTAGAAACACAGAACCTAGTACTTGCGGATTCAGATGTCATGCACTTGCGTCCGCATCAGACCCATGATGTTTTGCAGGACAACAGACAAGAATCCCTCCCTATTAAACAAACAGGACAAGTGGAATTCTGTTCCATAACAGGCCCGAGTGTTACTTGTGATTACACTTCTGATCGCGGATGCTGAAACGTACAACTATACAACCACAAGTGTAATAAATTAGTTGCAAGGCTTACCCAAGACATAAACATACACGGCTATTTTGTATTACTCAAAACGTTCGAACGGCAAAACAAACTGCTAAAATCATAGCTTAACGATATTTTGCAATGATTGCAGCAAGTTCCAGGGAACATACAGCATTCCAGCAACGACAGTTGGAAATAGTGATAAATGCATTTGAAACCAAATTCATCTCAAATACTGCTACAATATAATATAGATTAATTTTGAAACTGCACGTAACCTCAGACTATTATTAGACTAGATCATTATATAGACTATTACTAGACCTTTATTTTGCATAGACAAATATATTTTTCTGCTTAAAATTTTTATTTCAAGACTTATTTTATTTATAATTCCCGTCTTGAAAGAAAAAGTTTAATTTGTCGTATTTAGCTTACACTTCCGTTTGCTTATTGTATGCATCTACGGTAAAATTGCTGTCGTCATATGTTTTTGTGGCTATTATAATGAGTTTTTAAAGAACCTTGTGTGCAGCAGCATTTGCAAAACATATTTTGGAACACGTAGTGAAGATAAAATTAAATTGTTCAAACCTTGTTCCAAGATTTTACATGAATAAACATGTGCATTTTACATGTTACATCGTAGCATTGTTACCTTCTATAAATCCTTTTACATGGACACGAGATGTCCATCAGATTCAGGGCTAATTTAGTGTGAAAAAATAACCACGAAGCTTCAATACAATACGATGAAGCTTCAATACAATTAAAGAATTTGGGCTCTAGGCTAGACTCTAGAGCCTAGCCGAGGTTGTCATGATATCTGAAGAGCCGAGCCCAAGATGTGTTTGAGAGAGTAGAGTCTAGTATAGGAAAAATCTGGGGTCGGCTGTTAATAACTCTTTTACAACAGCAAACATTTATTATAACAGGTGATGTTATAGCACAATAGTCTGCCAAAAGCAAGAGCAGCAGGGAATACATATGCTCGGCTCTCAAAAATAATTATATATAATATACAACTATATAGTTTGTTTCGACACGGTTTGCAATGTTTTCTCCAAATATATGGGAATCGTAAACTTTTATTGTTGGGACCCTGAGATTTAATTTTAGCTTGTTCAACTAGAACCGAAAAGAATAGCCACCTGTAACAATTATCCAGCAAACTTCTAGGCTGTGGTGGATCTCGGATTTCACGGTAGATGGATTCCTAGGCTTCCGAGCTGCGTTATACCCCCCCCCCCCCAAGGTGTCACTCCACGAGGAGCGCCCACATGGTCGCTCACCGAAGTTTCGCACCTCCCCCAGGTGCCGTACGTCCCACTCGCTCGAGGTGCCGCACCCCCACCCGGGCCGCCGCATTCCTCCCCGAGGTTCCGTAACCCCCTTGAGGAGCCGCAACCGCCGATTGCGACCCACCTGAAGTGCCCCGTGGTTCCGACCCCACACTCGAAACGCTGGATCCCCTCAATGCACCACATCTCCCGAGGCGCCGCATCCTATCAACGCACCGCAGCCCCTCAAGGCGCCGCATCTCACCCCGAGTTGCCCCCGTCCCGAAGCTTCGCGCCCCCAGGATCGCCACAACCCACGATCTAGCGGCGCCGCAGCCCCCCCCCCCCCCTAGGCGCCCCAGCCGCCTCCCTTCTCACGAGCCGCCCGCCCGAGGATTCTCATCCTCCCGAGGTGCCGCAGACCCCAGTGTTAAATATGTTAGAAAATCGCAACCTTTTCCGACTTCGGCAGCACGGAGTTCCGTCGACTCTACTGATCGGCTCCGTACCTGACTCGTTTTACTTTGTTTTAATGATGTTTCACTTGAAATTTCGACTCGACACATACTGGTTTTAACTCTGTCATTGGTCATCAGATTACGAAAGACGGCAGCGGGAAGTTTCTTACTCCTCGGGCGTTGTTCCCGGCCACCGTGATTGTGGGAGGTACTGAGTTGAGTTATGCATGAAAAGTTTTCCTTGAGCCGACCAGGGTTAAAAGTTTTCAGGGTGACAGTGAAAGATAGGCCTCGCTTTAAAGCAGGGTCCAGAGGAAGACTTGGAACGAAAGTCTAAACCAATCAAGAACGCCGGACAGGCGGAAATGTGTTTTGTCCGGGATTGGCAAGCAAAAAAAAGTGATACGACTTGGCAAGAAGGGCTTGCGTCTGTTCTGACCTTTGGTGACTGTACTTCAAAACTTCCTAGGATTATCAAGGCTAAAACCGTGTAAAGTCCTATACTCAAACTCTCTTGGATAATTGAAGTCAACATTACTAGGAATTTCTGCATTCAAGTTTCCTAAGATAAATCAAGTAAACGGCTATGAATCCCTCCGATCGAGTTTCTTTGTACGATTACACATGGGATCGCTGAGCATCTCGCCTTCAAGTTCTATAGGGTGTTTCTTATTCGACCCTGCTTCCAGCATAAGCCTGGTTCCCCAAACATGTTAGGGCTAGAGCCGCGCTCTAGCGTCAAAAAATTGTCTTAATCGTGTGCTTGTCACATCGTCGACCAGTAGTAGTTTTAACTTGCCGGTTTTGGTTATTATTTATGTGGACGCAGCAATATTTGGTTTACTCAGGTTCTCTTAACTACTGACTCATTGACAGGCGCCCGAGCATCGGGATATGACTTCCCCCGAAGTGAACGATCAGAATAGGGGTAAAGCGGCGTCAAAAGTTTAGATTACATCGGCACGTAGTTGAGTCAGACGCAAATTACATCGCTTAGCAGGCGCCCCCACCGATTGAAAATTAACTCAGTCTGAGGAAAATTTTAGCCTCAGATCAAGCGGGAGCAAAACCCCTGTTTTCTATCAGAGCGACTAGATTGCTGAGTGTTGGTGAGTTTTGGTTTTATGAGCACGGCCCTTTGGGCCTTTACTTGATGTTCAAATTTTCTGATTTGAGTTTTTAGCTTGGTTTGCATGATTTCGGGCAAAGTTCTCTCTCCTCGCTGATGTTCAGTGATTGGCACGATGACTGATCCGCTCGCTCTCGCATAAGTCACACCAACGGTCGTGAAATATCAAAATTACGAGCGTTGGCAGCGCACGCACGAAATGGCGGAATAGAGCAAAATAGTAACATCAACACAACACGCAAAAAGAAAGGCGAGAAGAGAGCGGGAGAGACAGAGAAATTCAGAGTTTACGACTAAAGTCACCGGACGAAGAAGGGGTAAGGACATAGTTGGGACGGGCCTGCGAGCCAGGTAGTAAACAAGTTAAAGACATGTAGGACATTACACTTATTGGTAAAATTACCAACGATTAGTAGTAAAATGCGGAAAAAATTGTATAAATGCGAACTGTTTCCGGGGATGTTCCGTGCCCCGCAACCAAGTGGAGGATGCGCCCCCGAACGTAAACTATAGTCCAACTGTAGGACGGTACGACCCGTCAAAACCTTTAAGACAACAAAATTGGTCGACTAGGAGATCGCCAAAAATGGCATAAGCTCGCACCTCACCAAAATCGGTCGTTTGAAACGTTAAGTGGGGTCGACAACTCAAAGTGTTCGAAATCGCGCCCCCGCAATTCGCCGCTGACGTGCAGGGATCGCCATTAACGTTATTATAAAGGAGTAGCGAAATTCTTGCGAGAGGAATCCACGAAGTCAGCAACAAAAATCACTTGTGAAAACGTCACACTCAAATTACCGTTAAGATTTACTAGGAAGATTTCATTATTGCAAACGAACATTAACAGTTATCAAATTACCGACCAGAGTGATCGACGTTAAACTTTCAGGGATTGTCGGAGCCCTGTGGGGGCCATCCAGGCTATGCCTAACAGACAGATTCGAGAAACCGATTAAACGAATTGCACACAAAAATGCATCATCTCTTTAACGCTTGCTCAAAACTCTTACCAAATCGAATTAAATAACTTCCAGATGAGCTTAGAATACGGAATATCGGTCTGATATTATGACCTGTGAACAGGTTTCGATGTCAACTTCCCAGGGGGACCTCAGTAATAATACCATTTACTAGATACGTGTGCAACGAATCGGGCGGGGTCCGAACACACCTCGTGAAGCGCGCCTGCGACTTGCTAAGCTCTATAGCTTCTTGGGTCTGACCAAGAAAGGTGTCAAAATTGCAAAATTTACGGTCCACGCTTGAGGTTATGATAGCCGGGGTCGTATGGGCATGGTGTTAAGGAGTTGGGGCCTGCCAGTGGCTTACGGTTATTAGGATGTGGAGGTAATTTCCAGGAAAAAACAGGTTGCGGTCCTCACGTTGTTCTTGCTGACATGTTCAGTTTAAATCTCCCCCTGAATGTTATTTGCTACTAGTGTTGGGCACCGGCCGGATTTACCGTTGGCCGGCTGGCTGGCGAGATGTAAAACGGCCGACTGGAAAAACATCCGGCCGTGAAGATGGGTGGCTGGATAAACGGCCAGCCAGAAAAATGGTAGACCGGTCTGTTTACCAACGGGACAGAGACTTTTTCGGCTGGTATAGAATAGTGCGGCGACGAAACTGTCCAAGATTTAGCTATATTTTTCTGCGATATTTGTTTAAAAATATATAATTTTCGCTGCTGATTATGCACGAAAGTTTTATTGGTCATTTTGAGTCTTCAGTTGTCATTATTTAATATGCGGCACACATTCTATATGAATTTATCTACTACATTACACAGTTTCATGTAAAACCGGAATGCACTTTACGTTGCAGTTTTCATTACAGAGTAACAAATACTTAATCTATACCAAGCAACCTCGAAAAACAGCTTACATTTTAGAACGATGCCTATAAAGACCATAGCTACCTGACGTCCGTTAATGCTTACGGAATAAGCTTTAATCAGACATGGCCCTACGATCTACGCTACCATATTTGCATTTTTTGTTGCATAAATAAAACCCAAAACATTTTCAGTTAGTAGGCGGACTCCAGCGGTCGCGTGTCACGATATAACTACAATAGGGCAGTGCAACTCTGCGTAGTATTTAATACATACTTGAGTGCCCGCATATCTAATATTGATTACAGCAAATGACCCTTTAAAATTGTACGTGCATTGAGAGAAAGTTACGTTTCGCCATAGTAAACTATAAATATTATGTGTTATTTTAGTGACCGCAATGATCGTACTTGAATCAATTTTTGCGTCATAATATGACACTAAGATATCTACAACCAAAAAAACACAAAAACATTAATATATGCAAACTGCAAGGGTCATAGAAACTAGTCGAACAACTACTGTTCAAAAGAATGAGAGTATAATTTAATTTTTATATAGTAAAATATGTTAGCCACAACAGCATGGTGTATAATGTTCTGCTCGTGCTCGGTGCACCGACTGTTCAAAATACCGGCCGGCCGAAATGCCGCCAGCCGAATTACCGCCGAAAGCCGGCGCCCGCGGCGAAGCTACACTGGCATGCGGTCAACAATAATTAGTACGTCTAAGATATACGTATTTTATCAGTTCTAAAACATAGTGGTGAGCATGACATAATTTGTACCGGCACTAATGTAAAAAAACCTGTATGCAGTAATCTTAATGTTAGTACATTAATCTGCATTATACCGAACTAAGGTATACTAAGTCTTAGTAAACTAATATTTCTGTAACATTACTGTAGACACGTTCTTTCTATTAGTGCCATATGCATCACAGTTAATGACACAACTGTGTAGTGAAAAGAAGGAATATACGAACGAAAATAATTAGCAAATTTGTAGAAGCTCTGATTTGCATATGCAAATTATACTGCACAAAAACTGTATTTAAGTGAGAATTTCAGCTTATTAGAAGGTCAGTGGTAATCAGTGATTTTCGGCAACATTGAGTTGTAGCTTTGCAGCCTCATCAATATGTGTATGCGCTAATAAATATTTATGGTCGTCCATTCTTTCAACAGCTACCAATATCTGTATATTAATGTCGCATTGGTCACTTAAGTAGAGGTTTGGTATACATATATATAGACATTTCGGCTTATCCAAAATATACTATATTAATTTGCTTTTGGTGCCATTGCGAAGCCATTTTTGATACTGATTTCACCCGACCTGCTAGGGCATCTATCAATTTCAATTAGATCGGTCTGCAAGCAACTATTGATTTAAAAAAGCTGAATAAGTCCCAGATAAACTAATGAATGCACTACGCTTTTTAGCTGCAATGATGCTCCTTTTAGCTGTTCACGACACGTGTTTCGTTTCATGAGATAGTAATATCATAAGTAACAACAATCAGTGACTGGTTTTAACAACAATGTTAGGGTATTTGTCGTTAGTTAAGGTTAGGTTAAATTTAGTTAAGGTTATCACACCAGTCCACAAAAAGATTGGTACACCACCTGCTGCCTACAGTAACACCTTTGTCGCGTTGACCACTTAGTTACGCTACTAAATATAGGACCCATATTCTAGATGCTATCATGCTCTTTACGTAGTTGTCCTACAAGAGAGCAAAATGTTTCAAAAAATTACGGAAACTCAACGGTCACAGAGGACCAGGTATTATATTTTTAGAATTTCCTGTCAATACGAACACTCAAGCATATCAGTGAAACCTTCAAATGCATGCATTCAATTTGATGCATTGATGACAACAATTTCTTGTTCGAAATATTGACAAGCGATAAGTGTTTGTCATACCAACTCGATGTCTTTCCGTCAATTGTACTCAAATTACACAAGTATATATATGGCATTATAATGATTGAAACGGTAAGAATTAATAATTGATATTTTTAATCGCAGACGCGCAGGAATATTGATTTGAAGTTAGGTTTATACACGTATGAGATTTTACGCACGGTATATCCCGTTAATGAAGCAATTATAAAAATTGCAATTTTCTCAGATGTTATGCTTCACTGTGTATTTATATTATGGTCTAAAACAATCTTACTATAGAACTGTCCAATTAACGTAATAATACAAACGATAAATTATTTTGTTTGTATAGTGTATATCCAGTTTTCTCTGCGGCTTTATAATTTTGGTTTAGTAGGAATTTATAGCTTTACTGCGCAATAGGTCTTATTCCCATAGCGTGCTCAGTATTGCGTGCACCAACACATTGATATTCCTGTTTACATAGTCAAAGGTAGCCAACGGCGGTTAATGTTAACCAAAATTTGTCTACATAAACTCGTATATTATCTCTCACTGACAAATGTATAAATTCTAAATGCTGCTTCAAAACTCAATGCAACCGTGTGGTATCAGACAATACACAAAAGAATACGGAAAATGTTATCAAATGTAAGCCCAAAAGCATAATTTGGTCAGTAAAGGCGTATACATGAACTATTTGTAATATAAATACATGTAATATATGAAATATTATAGGAGCCCAAGGTCGTCGGGTTGAGGATTGCGAGGTGGTTCCGGTGGACGGGCGGATTCGAGGCGGTGTTGCGCTACGAACAAAAATCGGTAAAATGATTTTGTCTGGGTATGCACTCGTCTTCCTTTTCACGCCTCGCCCTAATTTCGACTTATATAATTGTATAATAACTTGGCTAATTGTAATATTTGTTTCATGGATTATAGTGGCAAATTTTGAAACATGGCAATATTATTTTAAACTCACAGTCAAATTTTGAGTTCAAAAATTGCGTAAAAAGTTTAAAACTTAAAAAGTGAACACGACTTTAGTTTTTGAATAATCTTGATTTACAAGTAGCATTGCAACTCTCCATGACAGGTGTTAATTTTTTGGATCTGACGCGTCTGGCAAGTGCGAGTACATAGACCCTTGGGTGACACGACAAGGGTAAAAAGTGTCCAATCCGTGCCGGTATCCCGTTCGCCATGTTAGCTAGTTTCAATAAATGGACTAGATAGTTTATTATTTCTGCAATACACGTTTAGTTGAGCACTGCTACTTACAAGTAGTTTGCTTTCACAGTTTACTTGATTTTCATTTTTTCAGGTTTGCTATCCAGCAGTACGGTAACCAGATTCTTATTTGCCAACTATTGTTTAAAGTTATATTAGGTTTACTTGAATTATTATAAACTCAGGTATATTTCAACCAGATAGTCACCTTTAGTGGTCGCACGTTATATGGGTAAAACAGCTTAGTGTGCGGCGTTCGAAGTAAGGCAGTCACGCGCTTTAGGCTTAGCATAAGAATCATATAAGAACCGCGCCTGCGGTTCAGACTTCCGGTTAGCATATCAAAAACGAACATAGCATACATTTCAGTTACGCCCCAAAATGTTACGTTATATGAACAATTAGTACTGATAAGTGTTCACCAAAGATCGTGCAGACATTGATTCAGCATTTAAACTGTGATACATTTTTCAACTTTGTGATTTAATTTTTAAATACCTATCAAAAATTAGTACCCTTCTCTGTTTACATAAGTGCATGCAGCCGTCAATTCAACATTTATACTGAAACACCATTTTCAGTTTTGCGTGATATGTCTTGGAAATAGCTATCTAACATTTACCCCTGTTCGTTGTTTACCTTGGTACATGCAGATTTCTGGTGGTTTTAATATTCTAAATCACTGCTTTATTGATGTTGATGTTTATAATCACTCAAAACGCATATATAACATGTAGCAAAATATTCGTTTCTTACAGCTATATTAGTAATAGACGCTCTTATTAATACAAGGATTGTTGCATTAGGCGTGAATTTTATGCCACTTGTGCAGCAATAATATCAACTATTGCTACAACACCTATTGAAAATTGCAGCAATAACCAATGATGTTCCAACAAAAACCGTGTCAATGAGGCAACTATTGCACTAAATATGTAAATGCAAATATGTAAATGCAATATGTAAATATGCACTAAACAACAATATGAATTATGGATATACGTTTTAAAAACTTTTTGTAGCAATAATCATGCTCATACGTACTACAGTGAGTGCACACATTTTTCTGTGAACGCTGCGTAATGCTGGCGACATGTTTTGGCAACCGTGTGTATTAAAAATATCTGCTAATCCGTGGATCGTTGTTCAGCAGGTTTATGTGAAGGTTTTGCTTTGTATAAATACTTGGAAGGCCCGTTAGTTGATGTCAGCTAATAATTATTGTTGTATCTAGCTATGCCGTTTTTTGCGATGAATATGTCGCTAATATACTTTATGCTCGACGTTTCACGTTGAAAGCACCATTATATAGGCAGGTAGTTTTAGGTGGTTTTTGACAGTCATATTTTCGACTTCATCGCTATTTTGAGAATGGCTATAATAACATCGTCGCTATAACCGAGATAGAAAAATTATATCGCAATAAATACAGGATTTCTACTAAAAAATTAACAACTTTAGCAAAAATTAGAGATTTCTGAGTACCGTCGGATCGTGCAATGAACTCGCAAACGCGAAAGGAGCTAACGTCTTTCTGTGGCGTGCGGCCTCAAGAACATTGTTTTTCTGTAATGTACTTTGCCTCGATTAGGCCAAGTTTAGTCTTGGTGGTTGGGTAACGGAAGGTCAGGCAGTATTTTGTTTCGAAAATGTAGATTACCAAAATTTACTCAGTAATAATTTTCTAACAATTTTGATGTGTCAAAGTTTGTACTATGGCTACTAAACAATATTAAATGCTTCTCGGGACGGCTAGTTTGTCACTTTTACCAAGTCTTACACGCTCCGCAAAGCGTGTATGGCAATAATGTTTAAATACGATGGGATGCGTAACATGGAAAGAATGTACTAACGTTATCATAAGTCTTTAATCCTTTATCGTTATCGTAAGTCTCTCTTGCTGGTTTTACATATTACTAAACGATGACTAGTTTCAGTCGTATCGCTAACAGTTGTTAATACTTTAATTTCAAAATGAAGCTTGTCGCATTTCGGGTTTGTAGAACAGCTCATATTTTGTGTCTTATAACAAATTGATAAATGTGTACTTCATTTACCGAATCCTTGCAGCCTAAGGATTACCGACCATAATAGCGCAAAGATAGCGATTTCACACCTTTTTCTGGATTGTTATTAAATATCTGAATTCAAATAGAATAGAATTTAGTAGTGCTTTTGTTTTGACGGTTCCAAAAGTATATGTCGACATCAACATCTTATTCGTATTTTAACCTGGAAAAAGTGTTATTTGTCAGCAATTATCCGGAAGACCTAATGGAGTTGTAGGAAAACTGCGTATCATACTCGTTGTGAAATTTTGATATCCGTTTTTCTCTGGCAATTCAGTTTCAAATTAATATTGGAGTCTACTTTGGAAATAATGAGTCAACCGCTGTTCTGGAAGTGGTATAGATATATACAGAAAAGTATAATTTTTACTATGTCCCACCGGTCTTATTTATGCTTAAGGAGTACCATTTTCCACCTGAAACCCAATCGAGTTTCCACAAATACTATCTTACTTTACACCAAGATTACTTGTCATACTTTCAGAAAGTATTCAATTCACCTTACTGTCAAAAAATAAAAACATCTTGCTCACTTCCAGCTCATAGTTCGTTCGACACCTGGTCTGTGAAAAATTTATGATTGGATGGCCGATATGTGATTTGTATGTGTAATACCATCCAGCTCAGTAGTACTAATATTGCCTTCAATATGTAATATAGCTACGTTTATCGTGTTAAAGTAGTTGAACAAACGTTTCTCATACAGTAAAAAAATTTCTCTGACACACATCAACCAACCATAGATTTGCTCTTGCTGAGACCTAAACATGATAATGAGACTCACTGCCCGACCCTTAGGTTCATTGTAGCAACAATGCTATTCCTGCATCGTTAAAACGACACTGTATGAATCTGTATAATTAGAATGACCTTGTGGTCGAAACGATATAAGTTTTACGTAAAGCATATTTTCCTGAAATTATTTTTGCTGCTCTTTTTCACTGACGTGACTTTGATAGCTTTTTTGTTAAACTATTTTGTGGTATTTTTAGTTCATTCGGACCGAATTTGTGTTAATCATTAAAATACTGTTCATTAAATAGGATTTAGTGGGTGACTTAACAGTAGTAGTTGCATATTTAGTATTGGCGCTGTGTTGAAATGAATAATAAAAAGAAGCGTCTTTCTATCTTAAGCCCTTAATACATTGTAAAATAGAACAAAAGATGAATGATAAAGCTCGCGTGCGGTGTTGGAAGTTTAAACAGGTGTATGAAATTTGAGTATATGGTAAACCTTATCACTGCCAACAACTAGTCTTATATGGCTAACACCATAGTCCTCTCTAAGTGAATAATAAACAATAAATTTGGGCAAAAACGTCAGGACTATTTATGTTATTTTATACCTGCTCTACAGGAATCGTGCTGTTTGACGGTATTCAACTTAAATTCCTAAATACATGTACCTGTATTAAGCATGCTGATATTCTGTTAATAGCATTAAAGCAAGGGAATGAACTGTCCAGGATACATTAGAAACGCAATTTCATTTGTAATGTCACGTTTAAGGGCGGAAGTGAAATGTATGCTATGCCGTTCTCGATATACAAAACCTAAGATATGTTTACCGGTATAATTTCCAGCCAAAAAATGCTAAATGTGACATGAGCCTATGCTTTTAATTTAAAACTTGTCGGCTTATCCTCTTGTATATGGCCTATGCGTTCATGATTCATATACTAGTTGTATAGCGAAAATATTATATTGACTTCGTCGATACCCAGAATTATTTCTGTAACGTAACGGTGGGGTAGTGTTTGTGTAATTGAAACGCAGTCTAATTGTCGTTGTCACCTGTATCCTCAAAATACATAAGTGGACTTGATTCATGCAATTAATGGTTTATACGTATACATTAGACCGCTTGTTAGCTTTCATTCGGTCATTAACGGATTATTGTTTTTGATCTCCACTGTTTAGTTTGAACAGCGCGACTTTCTTAAACCCAGTGGTCCTACCGATGCATTCAGTTAAGTGATTCGACAATTAAAAAGTTTCTTTACTTCTTTAGTAGGTCGATGGGGGTTCTTTAGTAAACATAGGTTTAAACTTGTATACAGTTACCGGTGTACGCCATGTTTGCTAAGGACATCATAGTATTCAGATTGCAAGTCATTGAATTAACATCAAAATCATAGAATATTATTAGAGTTCATATACAAGGTTTCCGACCATATCCCTATGTTTTAGGGTAATAGCGCCCGATACTAGGGTATACATCGCAACGCTATTTGTAATTTCAACGTTTGCACTCCAGTTTGGTTTGGAACACCGCTGCCAAATTATTATTCTACACCGCAAATAATCCTAGTCCTACTATTTTTCGCATTGCTGCTTCGTTTTAATTTTGCATACGCTGTCTGCTAAATTTAGTTTATGTTTTATACGTAGTGAAATGTATATTAATTATATCAAAAGCCAGTTTCATAACGTACCAGATAAGCGTCTTTACACTGTTTGGGCTTGGATCTCTCATGCCCAATTATGTTACTTTTGGCAAACTCGAACTGGCGGCAGGAATAAATGCCGGGAATAGCCAATCCGCTGAGATATCTAGACGGTGTTGTGCGGTTTAAGGAACATTGCAAAACGAGCGAATAAAAGTGCACTTCCTAGCACATGCCGGGAGACAAACTTAGTTAACACGGTGTGTCGTCATGTGTATCTTTCCAAATGGGCGGTGTAGGCTTAAGTGGTGTTTTCGTGCTAAATCGGGAAAATGGAATAAATATTTATATATTTACATTTTTATTGATTAAGTGAAGTCAAAAATAGATCCTTTTTCAAAGCCTTTCTGCTTACTGCGGCGACCATTTACGTACTATCGTATTATGATTACAACCCCTGGATGATATGGGAAACTGTACGCGTCAAAGGAGATATATATTTGACACAAATAGACTTAAGATTAAGGTTTGAATGAATAGAAGAGTAACATCGGACCTATTAATGCTAAGCAATAAAAATATTTTATCTTATAACAAATGCTAGTAAGGTTTTAATAGTGCCGCTACATATGTCACTACGATATATCCTTCTTGCCGACCACTTAAGTTTTTTACAAATACTCCGCCTGTAGTTGCTTTCGTTTCTATAGTAGTAACAGTTTAACCTGAAGAAGTTGAACTGTTACTGCACAGCGAATCTGCTATATTCTTTAATGTGCCGTAAGTACCGTTTCTGCGTGTACATATGTTAAACAGTGAGCTTCCTAATTTTAAGCGACTTAATTATTTCACTGTTCGAAAAGCCTGAAGTCAGGTAGTTTGTTTTAAACCAAATGATATTTATTTTGGTTTCAGTACGCGAAAGATTACAATCTGTTTTTTTTCAGCTGCGAAGTGAAGAACAAAAGTAGTGTATAAAACATGTGTAGTACAAAAAATAACTACATACATTCAAAGTATAAATGTGCAATTTTTCAGATTTCTTGTGATTTTAAAATAACATAACCTTTTATAGGAGAGCAGCTGTAGATCGACTGTCATAAATATCGTCATGTTTTCTACAAAAGTTGGGATTCCGCGTAATTTTATCAAATTATTCCAAACATTCTTGCTAAAGTTTGTGGATTAAAAAAACTAGATATTTATATTATATATAAAAGAAAATGTAAAAGCTCGCAAAATTTAATTTTTCAAATTAACCTGTCTGAGGTAATGAAAAACAATTTCTGAGATAAGTTCTAGAAAATAAAGATTACATAAAGCCTTCCTTCATTAGAGACTCGAGACATTAGAGAGTTCGAAGCACATGATACTCATACTGTATCGTGAGGGCATTTTTGTCATAAACCTGAATATTGCATTGGATTGTTACATAACTCTAATGGCGATTCAGAATAATACGAAAGTTGTGAACTCCACACCAACAAATACTGTTCCAATATTCAATATGAGTATACTTACCAGTTTAAATATTGAAGTTTTTTTGTGTTAAAAATAATTATGACAGTTTCCTTTGCTATTCACAATATGAACCCTGTTTTACCCCAGATTTATTTGTTACCCACCTTCTCAATTCAGCACAACTAGAACTGCTCCAGTTACGATGATTTAAATAAAGTTTTTAGGAGTTGCTTTGATTCTCATGCTACTGAAACATATATATAGTATAGCATAAAGAACACAGATATTTCTTTTATAACGCGAACTTTGCTTTGAGCTCTTATGACAAAAATATGCAGCTTAAGTTTACTCATGCATTATACTACCTCGAGTCACACCGAGGACTCGAAATAACGAATATATTATGTATGAGAAGCCCGTGTCAAATATATAACTGAGTTCGTTCAGTTCGACACGTTTCCCTTCATCGTCAGCTCAGACGTTAATCCTATCTGTGCGGTTTTTAATTTTTTCCTAATATTTTTCTTTTTCAACGGCCTTGGTTTTCTTCTATTCGCCTGCTGATAATTGGCAATTTCGTTTAGTTATAGCTCCTATAGCGTATTGGTAGCGCGTCCGACTCCGAATATGGAGGATCCGAGTTCGATCCCCCGAACAACGTTTTTGGTCAAGCAAGTTATCCAGTTGCTCGACGACTCAACGACGCCTCAACGAATTTTCCGCCGACTACAGCAAGGTTAAACCTGTGTCCGCAATCCAATCGAACCGGTGGTCAATTGCTTCAAGGCCCGCACAAAAACTCAAGGTCCCCGATTCCAACATGCCCGGAACCGCTACCTCTTGATCAATTTTGTTGTGTCAATGCGACCAGGCGTTGGGTCAATCAGAGGATGGTCAACCGTGTCAAACGATCTGCTCGCACCGAATCAACCAGAAGTTTACGTGCCGTTTCCATACCGTCCCCGGGTGACCAGCATTCAACTCGATGTCTCGTAACCATGGTCAACATAATCAATCCGGGGCAACATCCTAGGGCGTTCCTTCTACGGTAGCAAGCACTGCGATCAAATTGCCTCCATCTTGTCTCGCTGATCCGGAGCCCTGGTTCGCACAATTAAATGCTCAATTTGCCACAGGAGGAATCGTCATCCAACAATCAAAATTCTACTATATTATCGGGTCGCTCTCCCCAGAACACGCCACGGAGGTTCGGGATCTCCTCATCAACCCACCGTGGGAAAATCCATACAACATTCTGCGCGATCAATTGGTGGAGCGACTGTAGGCTTTGGAGCAGCGCCGGCTCCAACAACTCTTCAACGCCGAAGAATTGTGGGATTGTAAGCCGAGCCAGCTCCTCCGACACATGCGCCAGCTGCTGGGTTCCCAACATTCCGGCCTCGACGAGTCAATCTTTCGACAATTGTTCGTGCACCGATTGCCTCTCAACGTCCAAGTGGTCCTCGCAGCATCCGAAAGTCCAACCCTGGACGCCGCGGCGATTTTAGCTGACACAGTCGTAGGGGTCGCCAATCCGGCTATGGCAACAGTGGTAGAAAACGGCGTCTTCGACTGAAGTCAAGTCCCTATGGACCGAAGTACGGGAGCTCCGACAACTAGTTTCAACCCTCACTGTCAACCGTCAAAGTCCTACCATCGCCCCCGAAGCCAGACCTTCCGTAGCCGAAGGCGAAGTCAATCAAGAGGCCGTCATCCTAGCCGCCGCGAAGGAATCAGTTGGTATCATTCAAAATTCGGAGCGGCAGCAACAAAGTGCCGCGAGCCTTGCAAGATGACGGAAAACGGAGCGGCGGGACGCTCTCACCAACCGACTCTTTTTCGTCGTCGATCGCTATTCCGAACTTTGTTTTCTGGTCGACACCGGCGCCTAAGTCAGCGTCCTCAAGGTTTCAGCCGTCCATCTGTAACGGTGCATATGTATCTACTCTATACCATAAAGGACCTTTACTTGAACCTCAACCCGCCTGCAACTATGGTTACAATTTACTAAAGGCACCCTGCATCTTCGGCTGCTGTATAAATGTTTGTTGTTTGCTATTTGTGCCATGCATTTATTGTTTACTATGCACTATGATTGTTGATTGTAAATATGTTGCAAAGGTATTCGTATTGTACGTGTTTCAATATATACGAAGTGCGTGATTATGTATAAATATATTTATGAATTTATTATGTATTGGAACTTAGTATATGTTAGCAGAATCTTGTGTACATGTGTTTGTATCTGTATGTGTATTTTATGTATTTAGCCTGTGCTGGAATTTTTGTACAGGTGCGTCTTTCACACAGAAGTGCGTGCACGAACTGCACACCGTAGACACGTCGCGCAACTATTTCACGCAAACTGAAAACAAAGTCTCTCCATTGCACAAAATATGAAGACAGCGGTTTTCCATTGCCCGCAAAATGGTAATAACGCTCTTCTATTACTATATGTCTTGTGAAATATTGAAGATTATGACTATGCCGCTAGAGAAATGGTAGCGTCTATATTTATAGCTTACGTGCAGTTGTCGATACCATATCTACAACAACGTGCAATCGCAGCAACCATATCTGCATTTTTGTGCAATGGTAGTGCCTATATGTACAGGTTGCAGGCAATGGAATTACAACTACCAGCTACCATGCAATATCACTGACTACATATACAACTGCCGTGTAATGTTATTGGCAATATGCACATCACAACTTATTGAAAATGAAGGCCAAAGTAGCCCAAAAGCGCGGTACTTTATTCCTCATCTCCACGCCTCGGCGAGAAGCGCTGACCCCCTGACGTGCGCCCCAAACCCTCCTGACTTAGAGGACGAGAAACCTCCGCCTGACTGCGCCCTATACGCTGAACACATAGGTTCCGAAAGACCATACGACAGCGGGCATCTTGGAATCCCAAAGGAAGAGCTACGCCCACTCCCATCCCTCCGAAGCCCTAGCAGTACCCTCTGGGACCTAGATCTTCGAGGCCATGTTCAATAACCATATCATCAAATTGTTACGCGGTTTAGTCGTATCATAAAAAAACTAAGTCATGTATACTTTTACGTGACTTAAAATTTGCGTACATCACCCAAAATATGATAGCCATGACATCCAGTGAGCCAAAGCCATTGCACAGAGTGAAAACTTGGGTACGAAAACGTAAACTTGACTAGTATGTCACAGGCGCACTTAGTGAAAACTCGCTCGTTTCCCTTGCTCGGTTTCAATAAATTCGTGGGCTTTTTCGCTTTTATAATTGCTTCTTATTCCGTCAAATCCATAACAACATATTATGTTCACGATTATTTGAAGTCATCTATATCTATAATCAAAATTTCTACATAATTTTAGTCTCGCTCGCAAATGCCGTAATTTTGCAATATCGATTTGATGTGTACAATTGAATTTATCAATTTTAGTTTTCCTTATAATATATAATGGTGTCTAATGTATATCATCATACGTGTACAATAATTATAATATATTTGCATGTATATACAACAGTGTGTATCAAATTTTATGTCAGTGTGGTAAACTAATATTATTGTTAAAACATGTGTTCGGTTCTTTTACCAGTACGTTTGGATGTGCTCGGACATTCAACGAAGCTGCAAAATTTGTGATATAAATATAATTCTAATACAAAACCGGCGAAGAAAATTGTATAATAGCAAATGTATCAATGATAATATAAAAGAATTGTTGTCTGTTGCACAATTATTGTCGTAGTGGTTAAAACTGACTAAGAATATTTAGCCCATAGCGGTCACCCCCCGAGGCGTCAGATCACCCTCGGCCCGAAGCATCGACACTTCCGGCAGGTGTTATAACACCCCCTCGACACAGCGCTATCCCCTGAGCCCTCCAGCATGCATAATTTAACTGTGCCGCTCTTACATTTTCGTTCAAATTCCACTAATCCGGTGAGTCCCGCCATATATTATCGGACTTTAACCAAGGAATTAAATATTACCTTGTGGCAATATTTTTCTAGAGGCTAACGAAACCCAAATTTGTATATATGTATGGAGCGGAATACAGTTGAATGTGGCTACAGTTAACTTTATTCAAGCTGCAGCAATTCTTTGGTTTTAACGTCTGAAAATGAATTTATTACAGACGTACGAATGATGAAATATTAATTCGAAAATAACCACTGCGTTTTACGGTGCGTTATTGTGGTGCGCATGCCACCATACTCAATACAGCGAAGAACAGTTTTCGAATTAAAATTTTTTCTAACTTGACACTTGCACACTCATTAGCTACTTTGGTATTAATATTTACATTCACAAAAGTGTCTTAATTGAACCCGAGCGACCGGAGTTTCCTCTGAAGGCTCTAGGGGAAATGATGAAAATTTGTATTTTTTATGTTTCTGTGACGCACCACTTATCTTCGGGTGACTGAATATCGATATATTTTTGTTCGATAGCAAAAGTGTTGAGGATGTGCACTTAAATGAACGCGAACAGCTCC
Organism: Trileptium ribeirensis; assembly: GCA_030248225.1. Taxonomy (NCBI): domain Eukaryota; kingdom Metazoa; phylum Nematoda; class Enoplea; order Enoplida; family Thoracostomopsidae; genus Trileptium; species Trileptium ribeirensis. Next base: position 9,058 of record JASANE010002328.1, on the reverse strand, counting down.
GACAGAATGGCAAAAACAGGGTTTTAAGCATTCTTTGCCAAATCCGGCCACGCGGGTAACACCAGTCTTTCGCAGCATATATCTCCTGACACAGGCTGCGCATCAAAAACAGACAACCACGCAGAATCGAGATTGAAACTATCCTTTGACCCAGGATTACCACCCGTCTAGGTGTGTAGGCATAGATACCTACTTAATCTTACAAATAAATGTATATATTCATGTTCTGAAACTACGAAAAAAGCTAAGACGGAAATCTATATGGTGCTGAAATGAATCTATCTCGTATTAAATTTATATGTACTGGTAGTTGTATTTACGTTCTCTAAAACTTCACACATTTTGTAGACATTATAGTCCATTATAGACCATTGCCTGCAACTTGTACATATAGGCACTACCATTGCACAAATGCAGATGTGGTTGTTGCGATTGCACGTTATTGTAGATATGGTATCGACCATTGCACGTAAGCTATAAATATAGACGCTACCATTTGTCTAGCAGTATAGTGATAGTCATCAATATTTCACAAGACATGTGGTAATAGAAGAGCGTTATTAGCATTTTGCGGGCAATGGAAAACCGCTGTGTTCATTTTGCCTGCAATGAGAAGCCGTTGTCTTCATTTTCGTGCAATGGAAAGCCGTTGTCCTTATTCTGCGTGGAATCGTTGCGCGACGTGTCTACGGTGTGCAGTTTGTGCACGCACTTCTGTGTGAAAGACGCAAGGGTGCAAGAGAATTTTAGAGCTTAGCTAATTTCGAGAGAGTTTCAGGAGAAACAGAGATTAGAGAGTTTCATGTCAGTGTATGCCATAAGTTGGAGATATATCGGATTTAAGTGTACGGGTTGGGTGCCTTAAGCATTAGGCCTACATTAGCGGATATGTGTATGTGTATCTGCTGGATTTTCGAATAATATCTTAAAATTTGTTTATACTTAGGAATTCGGGGAAATCATAAAAACCTATTCTCTAACGAGCAAGCACTTCCGCTGATGAACATTATCAACATCTTCGGACACTATTCCAGCGCCTCAATGATTTCGAAATGTCCATAAACGCCGATAAGTGCAAATTCGTAGTTTCATCACTGGAATTCCTGGGTCATCGCTTAGATTCCCGCTGTATCCGTCCACTGGATTCGAAAGTGTAAACCATACGTGATTTCCCATTGCCGAGTACCGTCAAGAAGCTGCAAGAGTTTCTTGGGATGCTTAATTTCTATCATCGATGCATACTGAACTGCGCCGAGATTACTCTACCGCTGACGTCGCACGAAGGTCCAAGCTAGCCAAAGTTCTGGATTAGGCCGAAGTGGTAACAACAGCTTTCGAGGCATGCAAAGAAGCTTTAGCTCAAGCGGACTTGCTGGTTCACTCTTTACCTGACTACCACTAAACATAGTGGTGAAAACTCAAACATAGCTGTGGGGCGGTGCCACAACAACACGATGGCACATGGCAACCACTATTGTTCTTTTTCAGAAAGCTCCCTCCCGCAGAGACTTGATACAGCACTTTCGGCCGGCAACTTGTTGCAATCTACTCAGCAGTATGCCATTTTATGATCGAGGGATGACATTTCCACACGGTCCTAACATCAATCACCGCAGGAGGGTCACCATCTCTTTTTCATCACTGACGACATTCGACACATCAGTGGAACCCAAAATAAGGCAGCCGACGCTTTGTCTCGCATCAACAGTGTTGTCCCAAGAATAGATTACAGGTATCACGTAAAAATGTCCCTGTAAAAAATGTCCCCCGGACATATTTTTACGTAAAATTAGGTCCGACGGACGATTTTTTATAATAAAAAATTATCCCCCTGACATAATTTTATGTAGAAAAATGTCCGTGAAACATGTTTACCGAAAAAATATGTCCCATTTATGCTTGTATCTTTCACATGCATGCGTAAGTATATGTTTGCACTTATTTATAAATAGTGATAAAGTTCCTGCGGGAATATATTATATCGTATATTATTTTAGACTTTAATACTAACAGATTTTGGTACTTTGACTATGCACGATATTGACGACATTGTTTTCTATCTTAAAACCGGAACTTATCCGGTCGACAGCTGGCAACAAATTGGACTATCAGAGCAGCAAATAGCTGCGCGAAAACGGAGTTCACGGCGATCAAAGACGACTTATATATTGGAGAAAGGCATTTTGTTCCAGGTGTCTAAAAGGGGAAATCGGCGAATTATCCAAGATGGCGATGAATGGACAAAAATCATGGCCAGTGCTCATGATGACAGAGGCCATATGGGTATACTTCGGACATATCAGTATATCGCGGAATCATTTTTTGGGACAATTTGTATGCACACGTGCAGAAGTCTTGCCCGACTTGTCAATCAGTGAACCCTCAAGGATTCGACAAACAAAAGTCGGAGCTGTATCCTCTTCCTGTCGTTTCAATCTGGTATCACATCGAAATTGACTTGATCTCAATGTCAACAAGCTCAAAAGGAAACGGCTATATTCTCACGATAACTGACCTCTTTAGCAAGTGGGCCGAGGCACGGACACTGCCTAATAAGTCTGCTCCTACGGTTGCAGCCAGCTTGTACGAGGTATTCCTTAATGAAGGCTTCCCGGCTGTAGTATCATCAAGGTAGAGAGTTCGTAAATTCAGTGTTGTCGGGCATTTGGAAACTGGCTGCAGTAGAACAGCGTGCTTCCTCATCATACCATCCTCAGAGTCAAGGGTTAGTTGAACGACTAAACCAAACGGTACAGAGAGTGCTTTTCAAAATAGTACCCGATGATGACTAAATGCTGCGGGATGTTTATTTACAAGACGCTGTATATTGTTACAACACGTCAGTCCAAGAGTCGATTAAAGAAAAACCTTTTGCGGTTATGTATGGTCGACAGTCTATTATAGCTAAAAATGCATTGGCCGACTTTGATGATTCTAAACAGGCGATGGCACTGAAAGATACTCGGGACAGGTTGAAAAGATCAGTGAAAAGCAACATAGAAAAAGCACAAACCGCGCAAAAGCTGCAATATGCACGGAAAAAATCCTTGTGAGCTATATCAAGTCGGCAGCAAGGTGTGGTTATATAACGCAAGGAACGTAACTAGAAAAAGCGGTAAAACTCGGAAACCATGGAAAGGACCGTGTGTGATAAGTGAAGTTCTGCCCAAAAATTTGTACAATTTGTCAATCCGAGACCGACGAGATACTGACTTCGAAATTTAACGCTACGTTATTAAAGGTTTTCGTCGAGCGCGAATCTGAAGCACACACTGACGCGTCTTTGGTGCAAGGGAAAACTGAGATCTTTGCAAGGAGCTTTGTCCCTGCTACTATTCGCGATCGAAAAGCTGCTGCAAACAAGTTCGGCATAACAGCAGAAACAAGACCACCAAAGCTGGTACCAGCAGGAAGTCTTGACGAACCGGACAAAGTCAAACCGTTAGTTGGTGACGAAAATTGTTATTTCCGAGCCATTTCCTTTTTGCTTACTGGAAGTGAGAAGCACCACGAGCAAATTCGTGATTATGTTGTCTTACAAATGCGAGCTTCACCTTTATCAGTAATTCTGGAGGAGTACCTCAACCAGGATACAAAGATTTATTTGGACGAGTCGGAAATGTTGAACGTGGGAGTTTGGGCCACGGATGCGGAGATTTTAGAAACTGCATGGATCATGAATATGGATATCGAGGTGTTTGGCCGATATGGTAATAAACAATCACGGCAGCGCTTTCCTGCAACGCTCAAATGTCAGTCGCCTGTTTCCAAAAAAGGAAGCTTGTATCTGATCAACAGAGATAACACTCACTATGACGTCGTCCACGCGTCCAAAAATCCCCTTAGAGCAACGTCCCCTGAGCGGGTGGTTGGTCGGGGAAGGGGACGGTGGGCTGCGTTGTGGGTCACTTCGTCGTCGTGCAGCCTAGGCAGTGCCAGTGCCGAGGAGTGCTGGTGCTGGCAGAGAACCCACCATAAATGGGACATATTTTTTTCGGTAAACATGTCCCACGGACCTAATTTTACGTAAAAATATGTCCGGGGGACATTTTTTTACAGGGACATTTTTTACGTGACACCGGAAGCTAGCTGAAGTACAAACAACCAACAAACAATCTGAGACAATCGAGCAGAAGTCATTGGAGTTTGAGTTGGTGCCGCTTCCAGTGATTGAACGACCTGTGCTTTGTGATGCTTCAACGGGACAAGCAGTACCATAACAGTCTGCACTCACTTTCCCATCCGGGTGTCAGAGCATCACAGCGACTGCTAGTTCAGCGCTTTGTATAACCCAGAATCAACAAGGCTGTCCGACGATGGACCGAGTCATGTTTGGACTATCAACGAACCAAGATACAACGACATACCGTCACTCGTTTGGGCAAGCTCGATGCTCACGATCGATGATTTGACTGCATTCACGTCGACATTGTTAGTCCTTTTCCGCCATCAAACGGACAAGCTTATTTGCTCAGGATTGTAGACTGGTTTCCTCGCTGGCCCGAAGCCATTCCTATTCCAGATACCGCATCCGAAACTGTTGCGCGGACTCTGATGTTTGGTTGGATTCCTCGATTCGACGTCCCTACGTTTGTCACCACCGACCGCGGTCGAAAATTCGAGTCAGCACTTTTCCGGGATCCACAAAAATCCTTGGAATTAATCATCTCAGGACAACTGCTTACCATTCTATGGCTAATGGGATGGTGGAACGATTTCACCGACAATTAATGCCTGCAATCAACGCTCAACCGAACTGGACTGAAATGCTCAATCTGGTTCTGGTGGGAATTCGATCGTCAGTCAGGGCAGATATCGGTGCGTCTAGCTTCCATATTGTATAGGGAATTTCAGTCCGATTGCCAGGTCAACTTATAGCAACTGAGCCCTCATCAGAGGTCGATCCGTCAATGTTCGTCGGCCGCCTGCGAGGTATGATGACTCGTTTGTTCCCAACGCCAAGTCGAGCGGCCGAGCGACCGTCTTTCGTCCCATCAACACTGAAGGATACGGAATTTGTATTCATTGGAGTCGACGCCGTCAGGAAGCCACTACAAGCCCCCTACATTGGTCCGTGTAGAGTCCTCATGCGCTCGGACAAATATTTCACAGTCGACATAGCCGGAAAACAAGACACCGTATCGCTCGATCAAGGCTATTCCTTCAAGCATCCACCGAATACTGCGGACATTCCGGTCGAAATCGAACGACCCCAAACCGCACCCAGCAATCCGATGGGTCCAGAGTGAAGACCAGTGCTCACAACTCGTTCGGGTCAAAATATTCGCTTTCCTGATTGGTTCCTGACTGGAGGGTGAGTACTCTGGCGATCACCAAGACATTGACGGAAGAAATGAAAATCACGTGATTTTCTGATACAAGACTAATGCGCGAGTAATCTTAAGGTGACCCCGCCAACCATACTATTTTGTATTTTTGCATAACATTTGTTACGGAACGCTTTTTGGTGTAATTGAAATTCGGCGTAAAACTGTTCGCGAACACAGCGCATGCTGTTGAAATCTAACCATTTTGTGTTCGCGCAAATTCAATTAAAACATCCAACTTTTTGTGAACGAAAAAATATCGATTTGATTGTGACGTCAGTTTTGCATTAAATTTGTTCGCGAACACTGTTATAATTCTAATTTAAACGATAATGCATTAGGGAACAGAATTTCTGCATATTGAAATCGCCGAAATTCTGTTCGAACACATGGTCTAATTTCTGGCACTTGTGTTTGATTTTCCCCAATTTCGGTTAGCGAAAAACCGAATGAAGTTAAGCCATTTTTCCGTAACAAGGTTTGCGATTCGATATCGGTAATGACAAAATAAGATGGTTGGCGGGGTCACCTTAAGTTTACGCACTCATAAACCATTGAACCATGATTTTGATGCAATAGACAACGACTGCTCCCACGCTATCTGACGCAAAACTAAACTGTATATAAACCATCTATTAGTTGTTATAAATCACTTGTTCATTTCATTCAACCAAAATATGTATTGCGTACAGATGCGACATCAAAACTTCCCAGCATTCAAAATTTTACGACGAAAAATATGTTACCCTCACAAGGTGACATCGCACAAATTATTGCGTTATTGCAAAGACATTAAAAATGAAAATCATGGCGGAATTCTGAAGACATCCACACCATGTTAATTCCATTCGGAAAGCATATTAAATTACTTGCCACAAAATGTTAGAGTTTGCAAACACATATCCTTATTCGCTAAAGAGTAATTCAAGTAGACAGCTTTAATTAAAGGGTTTACTGAGTATAAGCCTAACCGGTGTAACATTTATTTATTTGACGGCTTTCGTTAGCACAGGATTTTCAAATAAGGCAAATATGTGAAAATTAATGATAAAGATTTGGCTTGGCTTGCAAGCAAAGTTATAAATAAATCCACAAAAAGATATTGATAAAGTATTTAATTATTGTCCGTAAATGGAATATTTTCGGATAAAATTGTTTCTACTCAATGATCTTAGCGTTACCAATAATTTCACACGCATAAACATAAAGGTTATTGCTTCCTGCGAAGTTACGCTTTAATTTGTCCCAATACTACAATATAATGTCTTTATGCGATTCAGACTTCACAATAGGTGCTTTCGCTATTTCAGCAAAGGCCGATAAACTTTAAATGGTCAGCTTCAAGTCAACATTTATTTTCGCCTTCAACAACGTTTCTCTCTGAGTTCAAAAACCTACATTTCACAGAAACACAGACTTCAAAGAATACTAAAAATAGCATATATTGTAGGAAGCAAATAAAGCAGGATTACAATCACAAATGACCCATGTTAATTATAACAATACTGGTTCGAAATCCTATGAGATATCTAGCTTCTTGTATGACTATTTTTATATAGCGATATCAAATACTTTCATTGCGTACCTAAGATAAGGTAACATATGTATACTAGAAATATCGACATGATTCATTGTCTACAGTAATGCTAAGCCGTACGATTGTTCGGCTGCGCAGAATAGACTAAAATACATTAAAAACAAGATCTGAAACCGCTTCACGTCAAATCCTTGCAAATAAGGAGGTTGTAGTCTGATCTTGAATGAATAGTTGCTGTCTACATAAATTATTACTATCGGTCTTGATTAATATTCGTTGATATTTACATGTATTAATACTTTTAATACATTTCTTGGCAAATTGATTGAATGTTTGATTCATTGGCCTGATTTTGATGCCATGAAAATTCATGTAGCGACACCGACCTCGGAAAATCTGTCATAGGTGTCAAATGCGAAAGCGTAACCGGTTTACTGAATCGCATTGATCATACGTTCGTTTTGTTCAAATTCAATAATAATCATCGTGGTTATTAAGCATGATTACGATAAGATGCGTGGACCAGTGTCAAATTATGTCAGGTGTCCAACTCAACTAGTTCGGTTGAACTATAGTTTAGCTGGACTACTATGGTACATTTTGATAGCTTTAGCTGGACTACTATGGTACATTTTGATAGCTTAGCTACTCTTATTGTGACAAACAGTGAGTTTAGCGAGGCTCTGGGTGAGAAACAGAGCGTGCTAGTGAACCGTCAATAGATACATTTTATTTAGTGTTGTGCTTAGTGTAATAGTATGTTGTTCTATAGCATTACCACACTAATTTTAAATTATATATTTGTATTTAATATGTACACTTAGCGTTCTAAGTAGTATGCTATATTTGGGGCGTTATTTATATATGTATTATAGTAAAACGTAATGTTCGCGGACTAGTCTCTAGCTTAACTTATAGGGGCTGAACTGAACGCCTCGTGACAAAGTACAATCCAGATCGATAGTCGCTGACAAACGCATAGCCTTGCTAGGCTACTCAAAATTTTAATACTCGAGCTGGACTGTCTGCGTGTCTTACTAGCTAGCCCGTTTGCACGCGTGATATAATTAGGACCACGCGTACTCATCCTATCGTAAATGATGTTTTATCTGCCTTGCACGGTCACAGGGGAGAGCATTCTTTTATTAGCACCATCACGTTAGCGCTATTACGGAGTGGTATGTGTATTAACTAACTGTGACCAATGGAAACGTGGCTATCGATACTATATTTTAATACGTTAGAGCCACTAAATCTTTGAAGACACAACAATCGAGATGCTTCGATACATTCAAGATCGCCCGACAGATTACGAGCAACAAAGTTAACTTCGCTCTCGCTTACGAAACATTACGTTAGGCGTACTGTTAACCATTATTTTTGTAGGGTAACTGCATACGGTTTCGTTAAAAATTTTTTAAAAGTTACGCTTGCTAAATGTATGTTTTCAAAAGCAGGCATCACATGATGAATAAAATATATCAAACAATTATGGTTTGTTGCTTGGTAAAAATAATAAAATAGGAATATTTAACACGATATCTATAATTAACTTAATAAGACATGCTCTAGTTAAGCCTTTAGTGCACTAAAATATGGAAATTAGTGACAGCATATTACGAATTACACATTACAAATTATATCAAATCCACAGTTTTATAGAAAAGAAGAATAACCCATTATCCTATTTTATAGCAAAGATATAGTACCTCGTTGAGCCTTGTAACACTGTTGTGCGTATTTTGGTTTTTCAATTGAAAAGTTATTTTAAAGGTAATTCCCAACTATCGTTAGCCTTTAGCGTACCAAATTTTCCAATATTCGCCGCTGTTGTGTTAAAGAACGGTTTTATAATGGAGAAGGATACATAATCCATAATAGTATGTTGTAGCGAACATTGTCCTCTAATTGCTGTTTTGCTACTTCGAGTTACGTCTTAACTGACAGTTCAACGACAAAGATTCAAATGATTTTCCGTTCTTTTCTAAATCATAGCTTACGGTACTTACTATAGCAAAGAGTTCATGGTGAACCCATGAAGAACAGCGTGAAACTCTCATGCCACACTACATTACATAAGTAGCGGGATGACGTGGTTCATTTTTATCCTATTTGTTCCACCTTGAAAGAGGGGGCAAGTTCTCACTTTTGCATCCCCGTCCCCACGTGCCACTCTTCAACTATCGTCCTCTCC